>OY986435.1:94942782-95175282 GCA_963920525.1 Dichetophora obliterata | reverse complement strand
TGTACGTGAGTTCACCTCAGATCAGTGTTGCCGCGACGATTCTAAAAAAAGTATCCATGAAAAGGTCACAAATGTATCCACTTCAGAAAAAAGTATCCACATACTACAGTACTGAAACGCAATTTTTTAAGCTTTAATAACAATTCTATTTATCTAATTTGAAGCCTAACAAATAGTTTTGTTAAAATGTAATAGTGAGAAACAAAGCATATACAGTGTCAGACAAAACTAAAGCACGAAACTTATCTTTTAAGCATTTCATGAAATAAAATTTTAAAATAAGATTTGAACTAATTGCCTTCTATTTTACATAAACAAATATACATTTTAGGTAATAAATCAAACAAAAATTAACATAATATTTCATTTAAAACAAAAATATTAAAACAAATATAGGATTATTACTAAAACTTCTGCGACAAAACTAAAGCACATTACATGGAAACACATGAAAAACTTAGTTTTTGCTAGTATTTGGTGTATATTTTAACATTTGGTATTAATATTTATCCATTGTTTTTTAACACAGCTTGACATCTGCGAGGCATCGACTCTATTAAGGTATTTAAAACGTCTTTTGAAATACTTTTCCATGCCAATCCCGCTTGTGTGAAGAGAGACTCCTTTCCCTTACAGTGTTCTCGTTAAATTTTCCTATCTACAATTTCCCATAGATTCTCTTTGGGATTGAGATCAGGCGATTGAGTGGGCCAATCCAACACATCAATTTTGCTTTCAGCAAACCATTCCTTCACACATTTGGCAGTGAGTTTGGGATCATGCTGAAAGATCCACTTCAACGGCATTTCTTCTTGCGCATGAGTTAACATAACATTTTCGAGAATATTCTTGTATATGAATCGATCCATTATGCCGTTGATCTTATGAATTGGGCCGATCCCATGACCGGAAAAACATTCCCAGACCATGACGTTACTGCCGCCATGTTTCACAGAACCTGTAGAGTGACGTGGATTTAGACGCTGCCCTTTTGGCCTGCGTACTAGCTTTAATCCGTCAGAACCTTTGATGTTAAACTTTGACTCATCTGAAAATAGTATTGTTCGCCATGTCGTAACTCTTCGGGCTCTTGCAAAATCAATTCGTGCTCGACGATTTTTTTTGGAAATAAATGGCTTTTTCACGATCCTGTATGATTGCAAGCCGCCGTCCACAGCTCGTCGTTGGATGGATCTAAGTGAAATATTCAAATGCAATTCATATTGAATAGATCTCGCTGGTATGAATGGATCTTTTTTTATTGTCCGAATAATTGCCTGGTCCTCACGTTTGGTTGTCTTTCATCACCTTTATGTGATGGAACTAAGGAACCAGTCGAACGAAAACGACTTATAGTTCGGGATATTACACAAAGGTGAACACAAAATTTTTTGGAATGCTTGTCACTGATTCGCTTTTTTTGAATTCGTTTAAAATCTTTTCTCTGAATGTAGCAGAATACTTATTGCTAGCCATTTAATTAATTTTTTGTTTAATACACAGTCTAACCCAGATAAATGATCACCAACGACCGAACTAATAGTAAAATTTGTTCAAGAGATGTTATTTAGCTTCACAAATAACTGGTTTTTATTCAAACGGTACTTTAACTACTTATTGTTGTTACTTATTGTTAGAAATGAAGTCAAACTCTGAGTGACTGAGAACATGTGCTTTAGTTTTGTCGCCCCAAATTTCCGTGTGTTGTAACATTCTGGTAAAAAAATTTTATTTGCAATAAATAATTGCTTTTTGACGGTTTTTATGAACCAATCGGATATTTTTACATAAGTAATAATATAAAAAAACATGGAAATACTACAATATTTTAACTCTTATGGAATAAAATGCTAACTACATGGGTTCGTGCTTTAGTTATGTCCGACACTGTACATATATAAAATAAAAAAAAAATAATAATATTAAGACTTAGTTTTAAATTTAAATTTATTTAAAGTTTTTTCTAAATGACCTCTATATTAATTATGTTGACTTTATATGATTTAAATAAATTTATTTTAAATATTTTTAGGATTTATTTTTTTAAAAGTTAAAATAATGAACAACGATATTTAAACTTTAAAGGTATATTGAAACTCTCATAAAATTTTTTAATTATGTTCAAAAAGGTGCTCAATTAGAGCCTTTCAAATAAAGATCTTCGTCACTGTTGTTGATATTTACTCTTCTAGTAATAGAGTTCAGCTATGGCCGGGACTAGAAAAAAACACTGAAAATTGACAGTATGACGCGCTTTTAATATTTAAGTTCTAAAAACAGGGTTTCTTACTGGTTATTCAGTGTAAAATATACGATTTTTTTAAAATTTTGATAGCGAAAGCCACTGATGTGAATAACATATTAAAATTTCACATGATTCGGCTGGATAGCTTTTGTTTTTGATACAACACATTGCCGAAAAAAGTAGTTTTGA
The DNA here is from genome assembly GCA_963920525.1 of Dichetophora obliterata. Taxonomy (NCBI): domain Eukaryota; kingdom Metazoa; phylum Arthropoda; class Insecta; order Diptera; family Sciomyzidae; genus Dichetophora; species Dichetophora obliterata. The sequence goes on along the minus strand of OY986435.1, from coordinate 95,172,848 downwards.
AATAAATGAGTGTAAAGAGTATGTATATTTCTGCTATGCGCTCTACACCTACTAAAACGGATGTAGTAGTGGAGATAACGTCAGTATTCTTACACAACTTTTACGGTGAATTCTCAAAAACTATACTTTTGAAAGATGAAGAAGAAATAGAAGATAACAATTTTAGACTACCGGCGACTGACTTAACAAGGAACATATGTACATTTCAGTACTTCAGTCTGTTATATTTTGTGTTATTTTTATATTTTTTATAAATTATGTTTATTATTGTACATGATTTTTAAAGGTTTGATATTTATACAAAAAACTATATACAAAACATAGCTGTTAAATTGCGATTACGATTAATAAACAATTAGATTATATTATTATACTTTAAAAATAATTATAATCATATAATCCTTAAGGGAGATGTGTTTGATAAGCAATTGATTTAGATTAAAAGTAATCAAAAAATAATTACGACTACTTGGAATAAGGAAAATAATCAAAAAGAATAAAAAGTAATCAAGAAAAAATAATACAACTACTTATAGATATTATTTTTGATTCTGTTTGAGGTCGACTCGCATCGTTTCAACGGTGAGGTTGTGAAGTGCAACCAGTAATTTTTAACTGAAATCGCCCATACGCTGATACGGCTTTTTCAGTTAACACAGTTAAACGAATAACAGTTATACAAAAACTTAATAAGTTTTATTAGCAAATATGTTGGGAGCTACAGTATAAATTTTGGGTTCATGGTTCCTTCTCTGTTACCGCTGCTAATGCTATACATGGCTTGTATAGTACTGTTTTATAAAAAGAGGAATACTTGACGACATCCTAAACGAGTTGAAGCGAACTGTACCTAGCCGCTGCAATTGAATTCAACTGAACGGCTGAATTTTATTAGTGATTATCGTGACCATAACATTAATGATTTAATATATTATATTTTTAGTGATTGCGTATTTTTATAATTCTATATGTGAACGTAAAATCTGCATTTGATGTAATTTATCAAATGTTTAGTATTTTTAGTGCTTGTATATGTCTCGCCGTATACAAGCTGTCGTTGTCTCTTTCACACATATGCTTTTAAGATAATCGTCAAAAGCAAATGTTAAAATACTCCTTGAGCAGGATATTTAATAAAATAATTTAAATTTATTTATGTACATAATTGTATAAAACCATATATGGAAATCTATGCTATTTTTTTGGTATAAATATTTATAAATTAGTATTTTATTTTAGGAAGCTTTAAGCATATATTAAATGCAATATATGTATAAACTGTTGTTTTTCTACAAGTACATTAAAGTGGCCCTAATTTAAAAAAGTTATATTTTTGCTGACGACACTAGGCTTAGACATAGACTCCATTTAGGCTTTTGTTAGAAACAATGCTAAAAACGAATACAACAAAAAATTCCATTCAGATTAACACAGGCAGATACACCACGACGAGGTTATTTTGTGTGCATCTTTAGTAAAATTTCCACTGTCTTAGGCTTCCTTCACTCGCTCGCTCTTGCTCTTTGGCTTAATGTTGTATGTTGCTGGTTTAATCATCCGTTTTGTGTGTGATGAGTGCATGATTGAATTCTTCCTTTGACTGATTCTTATCGCCCCACCCCAGGTAGCATATGTTCCATATTCTGTTACATCGCCTGTGCGCTTGACACGGTGCTCAATGAAGTCGGAGGAGACTCATTTAAGATCGTATGCCCAGCCGATCTTGGCAAAGAAATCAATAAAGGTGGTGTTCATGTTCAGCGAGTAGTTGCTGAGTTCAGCAGTCTTGTAGTCCCAGCGGAAACATGATGGTATGATGGTAGTTATGCCGGTCTTCGCTAAAGGCACAGAAGACGAAGGAACGGTTCTCAGCTCGATTGATGTAAATTGTCTTAATGTAAAACATCGCATAGGTGGTGAAGTGCGTTAACATTTACAAACAAAAACTAAACGGTCAAATCTTAACTATCGTAGGGTTTGCCATCGAATTTGTGTGCTGTGCTCTTGACGAATAAGGTCACATTGAAAATAAAGCACCAACTAAACATTGTGGTTACAAACCAAGAGTTTAAGAAACTCTCATCCCAGAAGTACATGGGAGCCATTGTTGGAATGATGAAGCTGGCAAGACATCAAAAGCATGAAGTATCTATTGGAGAAATTTGTAAATTTAATAAAATATTTGGACCATCTTCACTCACTTCTCATCTCACTTCTTTTGGAACATCAGAACTTTATCGGAGTGCAGGTCAGACACCCTTGCCATGGCCTTAACTTCGGGATGGTTCTTGCAGAGCAACCATTCGAAATGTGAGAAGAATCTACGTGTTGCATTGAGGCTCCTCCTTCGGATGCATTGGCATAGGTTTCTGAGTATTTGTGATGCACACGATGATCTCACGACCGTAAAAAACAAATTATATTTAAAATTAATTTATTGGATAACTCAACCATGGTTATCAGATATGTCAAACTTGCTATAAACTAAACCACTTATATTCATCTCGCTTTTATAGCAAAAAATTTGTGATACGGGATACTAGAGGATAGTAAAAGATCACATGGAAACGAAACCCTCCATCACTAACCTTAGGGTGGACTCATCCCAGTAAAAGTTTCTATTCAAGATTTCTATTGCAGTACATGTGTGCTGAACATCTATATTCAATATTTTTATTGAATTTTTATTACAGTCTTCGAGATATAAGCGTGCCAGCACGATTACAATAATAAGTGTTTGGGTGCTTTAAGCCCACGTTAATTATTAAAGAATTTTTTGTATGAATTGCCAAAATAAAAGAGATCGCAAAACGAAGACAACGTGCTCTAACTGCGATTAATACATTTGCCAAGGACACTAATTTCCAACTTTCGCTAACTGCAGTTAGTATCTTAACGCAACGCCTTCTCAAACATTGGAAACTTCAGACGGCAGTTCCTTCAGTAGCGTAATATATGTTACTGTGTAAGTTGTATACATTTATCAGGACTTTTTGAGCTGGAATATTTGCTCTACAGAAAAAAAGTACTTAAATAATTTTTTTATACTTTCAGCTTTACGTCATGTGACACATACTTCAACAGCCCTAAAACTGCAGAAATTCTTCTCTTTTTTCAAAACCCTGTTTTTTTTTAATTAAAACATGAACTAATTTTTAATTTTTTTTCTACATAGAACAAACTGCTTCTTTTAATGAAAAACATTTTAAAATGGTAAAAATAATCTTGAATTTATTTAAAACCAAAACTTTTCTTAGTTTAAAGCTATTAGATCCTTATAACTGAGAATTTCTTATGTGGGTGGAAAACACCCAGAGTTATTTGTGACGCAACTCAGCGTCAAAAGGTTAGTGATCCAGGGATTATTTCAACATTCACATTCCATTTATTTGCGAATTAAATTAATTAAAAACAACAATTACGATTACAGTAATCGTAATTGCCATTTTCCTTTTATAACAATTTCTGTAATCGTAGTAATAAAATATTTTGATTACGACTGTGGGAGTCGTAATTGTAATTTTTTATAGATTAATACTAAAAAATATTTTGATTACGACTGTAGCAATTGTAATTGTAATTTTTTATAAACAACGATTACTGTTATTGTAATACAAAAAATTTCGACTGTGATTACAGTAATCGTAGACTTTATTTCTTAAGATCACGATTATAATTTTTAGTTGTAATTTTAATTGTAATTTACCTGTAACTTTAACCAATTACGAAAGTAACATCCCAGCTCTGCTTGAAACATAGTGAAATAAGGGCTAGTTGATAAAGGATATGTTAATATAGCGAAACCACGAACAATTGTGTTTCATATACTATTAATATATTGGTACACTAGTTTTGTGAGGTGGTTTGTAGATATGTGGAAAGCAGTGGTACAAATATGGCATAGTACGACATATTTAAATCATATGATTAATAGGATCATTATGTTTTATGTTTTTTTTAGTGATCATTGCGGGCTGTCAAATTAAGTATTTTACATATTACAGTCGATCTTTCTCATAATGAATTCGCAGCGGACCAGAAAATTTCTATATATGAAGCATAATCGCGAATAACGTTGTAAACGACATTTTTTAAGTGTTTTTTTTTTTGCGAATTCCTGTCAGAATCAGTCTCTTATATTATATACAAACAGAAACTGAGCAAGCAGTTGAGCACTTTGGGGTATTTTTATCGCATGCACAAACAATTTATAAAAATGCTCGTAAAATGAATAAAAGTGAACAATTACAATTTTGTCGTTTACAACGTTATTCGCGAGAGCGCTTCACATAGAGATTTCATTATACATAAATTTTGATATTTTTCCACTTTTATTTAAAATAATCCGGTATTTGAGTTTGGATTACACTCTTATCATTTTTGCTTCCTCACAAAACCTTGTAATACATTTAGAAATTTAAACACATTAGTCGGCTCATCTCCAAATTAGTACTTCTCATCTCCAAAAAAGTTTTGAAGTATGTCTAAAGGCTTGATTACCCAAGCGTAACGTGAGGTGGCGCAGCGGGATGTAGCGTAGTGCGACGTTGCCTCGAGGATAAGCGATTACCGAAATCGTAATCCAACGTAGTGCAGGCGGCGTAGTGCAGGGCACTCATTTTATTCTAGAAGGCTTATTTACTTCTCCTCGTCAATAAAAGATTGCATTCTTTCTTATATAGTATTAAAATTTACAAAAATGTGAAGTTAAACAAATTTTTTCGCTTGTAACACAGCTGTCGAACTACCAAAAATCGTAACGTTGCGTAGAAATCTATTTTCTACAGACTTCTACGCTGCGTCACGCCACGTTACGATTTCGGTAACGACTTGTACACATTTATCATTAAACAGATTTTAGCTTGACAATTGGCAACGTCGCGCTACGTTACCTTACGCTTGGCTAATCCAGCCTTAAAATATATACTTAAAGCAGAACGCGAATGCTGTGTTTTTTAAATCAATTCGTAGTAGGGAGAACTTCATTGTAGGGAGAACTTCATTGTATAGAAGTTAATTATAGGGACAGTAGGACTGTATTACTCTTCAATTAAAAACAAACTGTTTTTGGCTTCTTACTTACAATTGATGGGAAAATTTTTGTGTTTTGCTCATTATTTCTTCCGAATAGTTAACGTACGGAAAATACATTTTTTTTTCATGTAAATGCAACACATCACAAGGAAGACAAAAGGCTGGATTACCCAAGCGTAAGGTAACGTAGCACGACGTTGCCAATTGTCAAGCTAAAATCTGCTTAATGATAAATGTGTACAAGTCGTTACCGAAATCGTAACGTGGCGTGACGCAGCGTAGAAGTCTGTAGAAAATAGATTTCTACGCAACGTTACGATTTTTGACAGTTCGATAGCTGTGTTACAACCGAAAAAATTTGTTTAACTTCATGTTATTGTAAATTTTAATACTATATAAGAAAGAATGCAATCTTTTATTGACGAGGAGAAGTAAATAAGCCAAATAGAATAAAATGAGTGCCCTGCACTACGTTGGATTACGATTTCGGTAATCGCTTATCCTCAAGGCAACGTCGCACTACGCTATATCCCGCTGCGCCACCTCACGTTACGCTTGGGTAATCAAGCCTAAACAGATGTCAAATATCTTTATTTTTGGATGGCAGCATTTATTTTAGTAGTAATTTTTTATTTTCCTCCGATGCAACTCTGTATGCAAACAGTGGTCTAAATCTGTGGAAAACACAGTCAGCTGTATCATACAATGTTTTTCAATGGCGGGCTGAAATGAAAAGTAAACGAAATCAACCATTGTGCAAACTAAACTAAGATTAAATAGAACATATTGAAAAAGATTAAAGAAGACCATGTCGAAAAATAATAAAGGAAAACAATTATCTCTGAGTGCATTTTTAGGCTATAGTCAAACAAAATCTAATGAAATCAAATCTCAGAGCGCATCTATAGGCGGTGATCTTAAGCCAAAGACGAAGTTGTCTAATCCCATTTATTTGGATTCATCGTCCGATGATGAAGCTGAGGACAAAGATGAAAAACTTAAAACCGATGCTATAACAACAGCCTTGATTAAAAAATATACCTTTGATAACTCAAGTAAGTCGCCACTAGCACCACTCAGCCGTGCTATGAAAGATATAAACAATTCAACTAAACTAAAAGAACATGTATCCGCAAACAAAGAAAAAACATCCAACCAAGTTCCCAAATATTCCCAGGCTAACACTGCTAAAAGTAAGGATTCTCCAAGTAAACTTGATATAGAATCTATTGATGATATAATCAAGAATGATTCCCAATATCAGTCAGCTCTAACGAAACTTAATGGTAGCATAAGTAAACTAACAAATTCACCAAAGTTGTGCTTGACACCTAGTTCTACACCCTTAATGGAATCCAAAAGTATATCATTTAATGAAAGCTTAAAAGTTCTGGAAGACGATATAAACCTGCATGTAATTGATTCCGACAAACCAATTTCGACTACATCCGTAAATAAAGAGATTAATAGATTAAAAATTGAAGAAAGTCCAAAGAAGTGCGCCATTCCAGAAACTATTATAGTGGAAGAAACAAAGCCTAATACAGTTTTTGTAGATAAAACAAAAATATTACCTGCTGATAAACCCAAAATATCTGTTGTTTTTGAACAAGGACTCTGCATGTATCTCTGCAATTTAGTTCAAAGTGAAGATTTTCAAGCAAATGCCAACCAGGTTTGTTTCATGCACACTTTTAATAGCTATCTTTTTGAATTTTCATTTATGCGTAATTTTAGGAAAATAGCTTAATGCTTAAGTCCAGTCTAGCATTTTTCAAATCTACATACCTGGAGCTAATGGAAAAGTACTGCAATATAATTGATCAGATACCGGCGAATTACTTCAATTCTATTGATGGCTTCGATACGAGCACATTTCTTAAATTAAAAATAATGCGTCAAAAATTCAAAGCCAAGACCAAGCTGATACAGGCTAATATTGAAAAGCGCCAACAATTAGAGGCAATGCAATCAGCCAAAGAAAACAAATATTTTGAAGAGCTCGAGCAGGAAGAACTAGAAATGAGAGAGGAGCAAAGACAGATGGAAAACGAAAAAACGTGTTACATATATGAAAATGGTGCGCCTGATGATGATGATTTAGTACCAGTTGCGCCAGCAAAGTCTGAAAAACAGTTAGCGAGTCCTTCATTTAGTTCAAATGTATCCATAAATAATACTTCGTATAACATACATGATGAAGTTCGAAAACGTGAGGAGCTTGTGCATGACTTGTGTGAAGACTCGGAAAATGAAGAATCTTATTTGGCTAAAACGATTGTACTTTACGACGATGAGGAATCATATGTCAATGATAACGTCTTTAAAACAAATAATAAATCAGAAGATGAGTGCGAATTAGATGATTTATTGAACGACATCAAAGATCAGGACGCCGCTCTACAGGGACGTAAATCAGAATTCAGTAATTACTCATATCATGATTTTGAGCAAAAAGGGAAAATCAAAACCGTCAAAAACTCGCCGTCAACAATAGCTTTTCCAAATGAAAATTCCACTAAACAAACCAGCGCGACAATAGATGACGATGGCTGGCAGGTGCGATTTAAAATAGAATTAAATTTATATTAAATTAAATATACTAAATATGCAACGTAAAACAACTACATACTTAATTAAATAAATTTTTCAAAGGTGTATAATGCCGAGCAATTTGAAATTGTTGCCTCGCAAGAATCATTGAAGCAAACAACAACCAAGAATACAACAACAACAACATATAATAATTTATATCCCGACTGTGATAGAGGAACCAGCATATCCCTCGTATCCACACCGCCTCGCACTGCAAATTCTACCAGCCCTATTTCGATTGCTAATACAAACAAATCTGCCCAAAAAGTAGCAGGAAATTTTCATTCTAGCATTCATAATGATGGAATCACTGGCGAATTCGATGATCTTTACTTTCCACATTCGGATCGAGTCATGGAGGCACTTCGTTTTAATTTCGGCTTACAAACTTTTCGTCCAAATCAGCTTCAGGTGATTAATGCCGGTCTTCTGGGTCATGATTGCTTTGTTCTTATGCCAACTGGAGGTGGTAAATCACTTTGCTATCAACTGCCCTCGATATTAACAGAAGGCGTTACCATCGTTATTAGTCCGCTGAAGTCCTTAATTTTGGATCAAGTTAATAAACTTGCTTCGTTGGATGTAAGTAGTTGCTACGAATTTGTGCATTTTTATGAAATATTGTCTTTTGCAGATATATGCAAAAAATCTTTCAGGCGACCAAAGTCTGCAAGAAGTTCGCGGAATCTATTGTGATTTAGAAATAAAACCCCCACGTATAAAAATTTTGTATGTAACACCAGAAAAAATTTCCAGCTCAGCCAAGTTTCAGGCATGCATTTTTGTTTAAAAATATTTTTAAAATTATAAAAAATGTGTTTAAGTTGAATTAATTTTAATAATTTTCAAATCTATAAATTCTTTTTATTTCAGGACATTCTAGATGTCCTCTATAGTAACAACTACATAAGTCGATTTGTGATAGACGAAGCACACTGCGTCTCTCAATGGGGTCACGACTTTCGGCCAGATTATAAAAAGCTGGGCATTCTTCGCAAACGTTTTCCAAAAGTTCCTGCCATGGCGCTGACGGCAACTGCAACTCCTCGAGTACGCATGGATATTTTGCGTCAACTAAATCTTACAAAATGCAAATGGTTTCTCTCCAGTTTCAATCGTAGTAATCTTAAATATAGTGTTCTGCCTAAGAAAGGTTCTTCCACCATTGAGGAAATAAAAAAATTCATTAGTGCCCGACCCGCTACAGCAAGTGGTATAATATACTGCTTATCACGTAAAGAGTGCGACGATGTGGCAAATAAAATGTGCTCTTCTGGCATAAGAGCTTGTGCCTATCATGCCGGTTTGAATGACAGCGTGCGCGAATCTCGTCAAAAGGATTGGATTACAAATAAAGTTCGTGTTATTTGCGCAACTGTTGCCTTTGGCATGGGCATCGATAAACCAGATGTACGTTTTGTCTTACATTATTCAATGCCAAAATCAATTGAAGGATATTATCAAGAGGCCGGTCGCGCTGGGCGTGATGGAGATATTGCACACTGTGTTCTATATTATAATTACTCGGATATGATGCGCTACAAAAAAATGTTGGATAGTGCGTAAAATCTATTATTTTATTTAGCTTGTGCGATATACATTATTTTTTTCAGTTGACAAATCTGTTTCACTGGATGTTAAAAAAATTCACATCGATAACTTATACCGAATTGTTGGTTACTGTGAGAATGTGACTGACTGTAGACGTGCACAACAGTTGGATTACTTTGGCGAGCATTTTACACGAGAACAATGTTTGGAAAATCGAGAAACTGCTTGTGACAGTTGTTTAAAACAAAGGCAATACAAGGTAAATAAATGCAGAATATTTATCTATACTATTATATAAAATTAAAGTGCAAATTTAATGTTACCATTTTACTTTAAAAGTACTGTGCCGATTTGTATGAAAAAGTTTTAAAATGTCATATTTGTGCTATAGTTTTATTTGGGGTATTTTTCTTTCGAAATTTTAATAATTAGAAATTTTCACTATTCGAATCAGAATTGATCATAGTTGGTTCATGTATACTCAAAATTTTGATATGTATAATAGCGAACAAGTAATTGACTGAGAAACTGGCTTAAATATCAATTTTTGGTAAAATTCGGCACATTTTCCTATTTCCTGCCTTATCAGTAAAATATATCTGAAACTGACTTATGAACATATGAAAGATCTACCCAATTCCAACAAAAAAGTCTAAGGTGGCGATCAATAGTCTAAGGACGATCAATGGTTTTGTCGTAAAATTCACATTTTAATAAAAAATTGAATCATTTTCTTGCAAGTAGTTCGTCTGTTGATTGACTTTAATGCTGTTACTGCTTGCAGCTTTGGTTGCGTTGTTGTTGCGTGTTTCTTTGGAACTACAACAACAGCTGTGCGTTGGGATGAAAAGAGAACAACGCGTGTAGTTTTATTGCATTAACTTAACAAACCACAAAATAAAGCAATTATTAGCAAAATAATAAGTGACGTTTTTTCAATGTAATATTTTGTTTGGCAAATACAGTCTTAAAACATATGGAGAATTCAAAAATTTTAAATAGAGTTTTTGCAATTCACTAGTGTGGTTTAATGATTTCTTATTGTTTTAATGTAATTGAATTTTGAAATAAAATTTGTAAGTATTTAAATATGTTCCAAAATACGTTTGTTGAAGCATAAATTGAGTGTTTCTTTAGATTTATGATTGTTTGTACAACTATTTAATAAGCCCAACCTCAGTATATACACCAATACTTATACCAAAAAGTAGTAAATAGCAACCTATTTCGGCAATCTTATAGTATTCTCTTTGTGTATTATCAATACAAAATTTCAATTCCCATACAAATTTCATATAAAAATTTTAAAATAATTTCAACTTATTTGAATATTGAACCTATTACATTCTCTTTTTACATAACGCAAAAGTGGGAGAATTTGCATAAAGCTGGATGACAAAAAGAAGGAAATTTAATAACGTTTAAAAAATCACGGTAAATTTAATCAAGTTATAAGCAAAATAATTAGAATTTATCTTGAAGGATCCGAGCTTCTTATGATCAATTGTGTTGTGTGTTTATTATTAAATGTGCCAAGTGGAAAAATATGCGATCGCTTCCACGAGGAGCAACAAAGGAGCGCTTTTTTGCTGTTTTATTGGATCAAAAAGTGAGCACTTGTGCCCTTATGCTCCTTTAATGTTTTATAAGAACAATAGGCGAGCAATTAATGAAAAAAAAGAAAACAAAGTGTGGCATGTGCTTTTAAGGAAACTATCATTATTTTCTGTGAAAAAAATATTTTAAATATTCCTTTGCTGATCAATTTGGATCATTAATTGATCGTTCCTTTTGAGCTCTTCTGGGATGTAAAAGGGAGCGCTACCCCTCCTAGATATGTAATGTTAAAAGAGAGCACAAAATACGCCTAGCTTGGATCAATAAGGAGCACTCCACTGCACCTCAGGGAGCACTCTCAGATCGCTCATAGGATGATCCACTTTTTTTTACTGAGTGTGTACAATGATTCAAAAACGGCACCCTCAAATTTTAAGCTGACTCTAAGGCTAATATATACGTTTTCATACGATTCATTCAAAGAAAAGAAAACTCTTACCAAGCTTTATTTTTTTAATAAAAAACTATTAAAATGCAAATACGATGAAAGACATTTTGGCAAAAAAACAGAGATCATGCCAAGTACTTTAGTATTATATGTTTTTAGTTTTTTCCATATACTGGAAAAATTAAAAAGGTTTTGGATTCGAGTCAACGCGAACATTTTCCTGTTATCAAACTTTTTTCCAATCGTTTACGAATTACTTAGGTTTGAGTTAGATTTACATTCATGTTGTGATGTTCGTTGTATTCTACATTAATTATAGGCCAGAGTTATGGTCTTTTCTTAGCCAATTCAAGTTTATTATTATCATCACAAATTCCCACAATACAATCAATATATTATTAATTTTACCTTCTTTTAGTTTTTTTTATTAGCAAGGCCAAGCTAATACGGAATATGTATCTCCTGCGATTATTCAAGAATCATTTATTCATAGAAAAGAAAAGCTTAACCAAGCTTTATTTCTGAAATAATGAAAAACTATTAAAATGCAGATACGATAAAAGACATTTGCAAAAAAAAGATTATTTTAGTTTTATGTGTACTCTAAAAATGTAGAAAGTTTTTGAATCCGAGTCAACGCGAACATTTTCTAGACATTAAACTATTTTTTCAATCGTTGTAAACCCAAAGATTTATGCGCCACGAGTTACTTAGGTATGAGTTGGACTTACATTTATTTTTTTATGTTCGTTGTATTCTTTATTAATAATAGGCCAGTGCTGCCTTAACCAATTTAAGATTATTAAAATCTTCTTCACAAATTCACACAATATTATTAATTGTGGGTTATCTTAAGAATAGAAACTCAGAATCCTAGGACCAAAAAGAATACCGAAAAAGTATCCAATGCGAACCTTAATTAGACAATCAAGAGCGCTAAGGTTTTAAGTTTTTGGTTAAAAAATTATTTTAATGCCATATGAGTTCTATGAAAGGTTGTTTTGTTTTTGTGCCATAACTTTGGTTAAGATCATGCTAGAAGCTCCAGATTGTGTTTGTTTATAGTTCTTTATGTGTGGAACACAGCTACATTAATAACTTAGTTCTGTCTAAAGTCGACTTAAGCGATTATTACCCAGTAGGCATTTTCAAGACTCGAAAGGCCTTCTCGCAGGCCTGCGTAAGAATTTGATAGGCATTACAAACTCCTTGCAAACACCATTGTATAGTTTGTATGGAATGACAAAATTTTTCAGTACTTCCTCCTTCGCTACGCAAAAAAGGCCTGCTAAAAGCATTTTTTTGAGAAGGCATTGTTATAGTACTTTTTTCATAATGCCTGATAATTGCACTTCGTTTATTATGCCTGAAACAAGCGTTTTAGCAGGCCTTTGTTAAGGTTTAATAGGCATTCCGTACTCCTTGCACACTTCCTTGTATTTGATGTATGGAATGGCAAAAAATAGTTTAAACTGCTCCGTTAGGTCAGTGAATAGAATGTTATCTCTTTCCAAAAAAAAGAGTCCAAGATATTGGCTTTTTACTCAAAAAAAGATTCAAAAATTATTTTTGTTGTAAAAATTAAATCAAGTCAAATTTGCATATCTGACTACCTTTCATAGGAAATAGCATTTATTTGCAAAAATTCTTCCAGCTAAGCGAACAAATTATATTACTGTTTTTGTCATTAAAACAAGGGTACCCTTTGATTTTTTTGACGAAATTTATTTTTTCCAAAATGTTGTTTTTGTGTGTTTAAAAAAAAAAACTCAAGTCAAAAAAATAATTCATGTGAGAAAATATCTAAATATATAAATACCTTAATATCTCTTTCTAATCAAAAGTTATGGCTAAAACTATCGTTTTATGGCATCGAAATTCAGTGTTCGACCTCAATTTACACATGCAGTTTCACTGATAGCATTTTTTGGGCATTGGACAAGTGGCAGCAAAATTTGATTGCATTGGCGTGGCTGGTTTTCATGTAAAACAACCTAATTTTAAAAGCGTAAAATAAACAGGCTAATTTTTCAAAACTCTTTGGTAAAATGTCTGCATTTGGGGTATACTTTCACCCTGTTTTGGAATATTCTGCGATGACCCAAATTGTGACACAGTGTAATAGTTTTATTTATTATTATTTATTTATAATTATTATAATAACTAATACTTTTATACAATTTAAGAATAAAATTGGCACACGTTAAGACAACTGCTCTTTTGTATGTGTCTCCAGCGTTCAGAGCTGCGTATCGTACAAAATTTAAAGTGCATGCGTTTGTTAAAATGATGTCAACAACGGGGTAAAACAATAAAATTAAATATATCTCGAGATAGAAATACTTTTCTATAAGAACATTTAAACCTTAAGAAACAATAAGCAAACACACAGCACTTCCAACTGCAGTACACATCGCAGAAAAATAACGAGTACTTTTACCTTTTAACTGGCATGCCTTGTAGAAGCTCTCGTCGATGAAGCGATGTTGTGAGCTGTATTGACTTTAAAGAAAGCAGTTAATGCATGCCTTCTCTTCAAGAGGCCTAACTGAATTGCCCAGTGGGTACTTATCGTCACAAATATATTGTTTCATCTAGGATGGGCTGTTCTTTTGACTTTTTCTTCGTTTCATTTTTTTCTAATTTTGGTTGTTGCATCTTCCATTTTACTATTATTTTAATCGGAATCGCAACAATATCTGAAATTTTTCAAAAACAATTAAAGCTGTTATTTGCGTTACTCACTGCTAAAACAAAAATAAAAAAAACAATGTTTCCGTATCGCGAGCAAAGCTGCGGAGGGTTGCTAGTATTAAATAAAATGATATTGTTGTCTGCCTGTTCGCTATAGTTTGCAAAACTACCGGGCCCATTGAGCTAAAATTTATTTTGGCAGTAGTTATTTTTCGAGTGCGATATGGTTTAGAGGTAAATTAATATAAAATTAGTTTTGAAAAACGGTTTATATAAGCCAAATTTCGATTGTAGCCGTTTAACCACCGTTGGAAAGGTAATTAAATGCCCTACACAAATTTTGGGCCAACTTGTACATTTTGGAACATAGTTAACGCGTTGAGGCGAACAAAGGGATCCTCGTCTGCAAAGGGTTCAATTGGTGCCCTTTGTCCGTCCTAATCCGGTTAACTTTTTTTCAAACTACAAGTTAGCCCCAAATTTGTGTAGGGAATTATTACCTTTCCAACGGTGGTTAAATGGCGCAGTTATGGTGATTGAAGTCGAAATCGTATCGAAATGTATCCAAAAAAAGTCCCAAAAAATCACAAATGAGCAGATTTGTCAACATTTTTTATACTGATAGAAGCCATTTTTTAAGCTTAATTTCTGTTTTTCTTTTTGTTTAGGAAAATTCATAGAAACAAATACTTGCCAATACAAAAAGTGGGTTTTTCTAAAAACGGCACTTTTTAAAATTATTTCAGTAACCTAAGGGCTAACACATCGCGAAATCCTTTCGTAGAGGGTACTATAATGAGCTAAGGAGTATTTTAGGCCGAGTTTATCAAACACCTTTTTTTCATGGAGACCGACCCGGCGCCTAATCTGCATAGACTATACAAAGTGTATTATTCTATTTATTTTTTTAATACAAGAAAATGGGTGATAAATCACATATTTACATTAGAGAAAATGAGCACTAGCTGCCAAGGCCTTCGGCTCTCTTAGAATATAATAATTTTCATAATACAAGTTAGAACAAATTTATAAAAATAGTTAATATGATAATTTTAATAATACAAGTTAGGACAAATTTATAAAAATAATTAACAATATGATAATCTTGTAATTTTTATGTGGATTATATAAAATAAGTTAATTAAATGAATTGAGATAAGATATCAGACCAGATTAGATTTCTTAATTTAGATATTGATAAGAATTCATTGATTATTTTAAAATTTTTTTCGTTAGTGAATTTTAATAAATTTGATGGAAGTAGATTATTAAAAACTGCGTTCCTTATTGGTATTAAAGCTGGACACAGGTCTAGAAGGTGGATTACGGATAGCGATTGTGCATTGCAGAGAGGACATGGTTGCGCTTTAACCGTGTAATAGGTGAATATCAGCCCAATTCTGAATGATTTTTCCCGGGGAATCGGAAAAGGGAGTTTTCATTTTTAAGATAAAGTTCAAAAACATTTTGGAAATTTTTAATGCCAATTTGTTCATCAACCGTCAATATTCATGAGTGTAAACAAAAATGTGATATCTTTATCTGGGTGCCGTAAACTAAACTAAACAAAACTGGTTTAGTTTATTGAACAAAGTTGTTGGGACTTACATATGTAATAAAAGTGTTCTATCTTGAAAAGTAATGCATGGAATTTAATGGTTAATAGCTTATTGAATAGGTAATAGCATAAGTTTTCTTTAAATATTCTTGCTTAGTTTATAAAAGTATGCAATTAATAGAAAAATAGCAAGTTTTTGGAACCCATTTTCTTTAATTTGGACCCAAACCTATAACTTCTAAACCAGAAGAGAGCGGCCATTAATTTGACAGATTTGGAATTTAAAGCTCTTAATACACACTGTATCGGATTCGATGTTTATTTTAACCATTGAATTCGTTGTTACTGAAAAAGTGCCTAATTAATCACAATGGCAGCCCTGCTGACAAGCAATCAGTTTATAGCAGAGACTATAAATACTTATAGACATTGCATGTGAAAGCTCCGGAACGGAATGAAAAATTTGCACGTACAAGACAAGAGACCCGACGAGTAAATAACCTAGCGAGTAATCGCTTGCATGGATTTGTGTTGCTAGCACATGTATATGTTGCTTAAAGCAGCCTGACTTTGTTTACATTTTTTTTTTGCTTGATTTGTTGTTGCTGCATTGGACTTTTTTTGTTACGCTAGGATTTTGTTCACGTTTTGGAAGCATTTCGTTGATCGTCAGATATAAATCATATTTTTGCGATTTTGTCTATCTGAAGCAAAGACGTTTTAGATAAATCGCTATATCTTTTTTACTTCTGATCGGATTCAAATGCACCAAAGAACAAAATTTTAGAAAATTTATCAATCTTCTAAATGACATTAAAATTAAATTTTAAAAAAAACTAACTCAATTACTTATTACCTATTTTAAACAGATTTAAAATTAAAACTCTAATCTGCTGCACAGAGTTAAATCCACTCATACCTTTAAATTGTATTTTTTAAAGAAAATGCCATCATTTTGTTTTCTTGGTTTTATTTCTTTGTAACTTAAATTGATATTCGGCTAATTTGTTAAAAAAAGTATATATTTATCTATGACCATGCATTTTATTTTCTTGTTTTATTTATTAAGAATTAAATTATGATTTGTCTAATTTGTTGTTAAGAAAAAAATAAATAGTAGTATTCTGTTACCACGCAGGACAATCAGCAGCTACACGAATTGCCTTGTGTTATTCTTGTTGCTTTGCCTATTTTGTAGCATCTTCCAATTGGAGACTTATTTTTTACATTTGATTAAATTGCGATTCGGCAATTTATATTATCAAAAAAATATAATTTTTTTAAAGCAAGATGTAGGCTTATTAACAAATTGTAAGCTCTAATTTTTGTATTAAATAGTGAAAAAGGAATACATATATGAAAACCAAAACAACTGAAATGCTTTTAAGTTTTTTGTTATATTGCTAACTTAAACATGAATTATTATAAAATAAGTTTTGAAGTTTTTTGTGATAAATTTAAAATTTGCTAAATAAATGAAATTTTTAAATTGTTTTCCTTTTCCTTCGAAAATTTAAAAATTACAAAAAAAATGAAATTTTTTAAGATTTCTCCTTTGCTTTTAAATTTCATTTATTTCAAATGTATTAAGGTTTTAAGGAAATACCATACAAAAATAAAAATAATTACAAAAGCATGGGGGGAAACATTGCTGGGAGGAAACATTGCTTGAGGTGCACTTGTTTTTAACAATATTCATTGTTTAGAGTATGCATTCAGTTTAGAGTAGAGATGAGCGATATTTTGTTACCGGTGATTTAGTCACCGTGATTGAAAAATCACTGGTAACTGCGGTGATCAAATATTATCAAAAACCGTGATCAGTGATTGAGCTTTTGTTAATTTTTTGTCTTATGTTGTTTGTAGCGATTCGTGATATAACCAGTGATTTTTTGATTGTGCGAGAATTTTTTGTCTCTGTCTCTCAAGTACGCATATCATATGCACTTTGATATGAGTTTTAATGTTGTTTCGGTCACCTCTCTTAACTACATACATGAATATGCATTTGTTTAGTTGAAAAATAACGTGATCACGGTCACCATATTAAAGAACGGCGATTTAAAAATCACGTTCACCAATAACACCGTTATTGAAATATTACCGGATCGCTCATCTAGTTTAGAGTTGCACAGTACTGAAAGGTCGGCCAATGGACTTGACTATTGTGATAGCAAAAATTTCCTGAAAAAATCAATCAGACGGACTTATGGACTTCGGACAGACGGTCTAACATTTACACATACATACTAACAGACTGAAAGACAAAAAGAGATATGGACAAACAGACGAAGTGACAGTCGGATTATTTAAAAAAATTCAAAACAACGAATTGACAGACAGACTTTCAGACAGACTTTCAGACGTACAAACTGAATGCTTATACATTTAGAAGCCTTTGCATTTTTGCATTGTTTTTTTTAACTTTTCGGACGCTAGATTTTCTTTTAATCATTTCGAATTCTTTCGAATTAAAACAGTTATAAGAAAATCTAGAATGATTTGCCTGTGCTCAAAGCAACTCCCATTTTCATCAAACCACTCTAGAGTTGCAAGATTTGAGTGTGCAATACAGGACTTTATGATACGTTTTTTTAAATTCGGTTCGTGACAACTTGTATTGAATATTCCCTTGTCAACTTTTCATTATGTCATGAGCTGCAATAATGCATTTGATTACTGTGATAGCATAGACTTGTACCATCCAAATTTTAATAAGCGTCCGGTCACTAGAAACTGAAACAAAATAGAAAACATGAATATTTGTATTTATTACTTGGAATCACTTAAAATTTCAAGCGGTGGTAGAAACAAATGCATTAATGGTTTAATTTATACGTTGCGATCCATGATTTCTTTGGAAGAAGATCTCTTCCAAGATCCAAATGTGAGATTTTTTATGCTTGGAAGGTTAAATCAGGACTCCATTGAAAATTTCTTTGCTGTGCTTAGATCGAAACTAGGCAATTACCCTGAACCATCCGTGAGAGAAGTCCAATACCTCTCAGCAAGAATACCAATCACGGTGACTAAATCACCGGTATCAAAATATCGCTCATCTCTACTCTAAACTGAATGCACCTCATATTGTTAAAGGTTATTATTGGAGTTTTTGTTTTAAATCTATTAAAAATAGTTAATAAATAATTGGATTATTTCTGTTAAAATTTAATTTTGATATTATTTGAATGGATAAAGGTAAAAATAGTAAATTAAGAATTCGATTAATTTTTGCAAAACTTTATTTTGATGTAATTTGAAAGGATAAAGGTAAGAATAGTTAATAAATAATTGCTTTAATTTTGTTAAAACTTAGTTTTGATGTCATATAAGACATTGATAAATTTTCTTAAATGTTGTCCTTTGGTGCATTTGAATCCGATTAGAAACAAAAAAGATATAGCGATTTATCTAAACCGCCTTGCTTCAAATAGATAAATATATACTTTTTTTAACAAATTAGCCGAATATCAATTTAAGTTACAAAGAAATAAAACCAAGAAAACAAAATTGATGGCATTTTCTTTAAAAAATACAATTTAAAGGTATGAGTGGATTTAACTCTGTGCAGCAGATTAGAGTTTTACTTTTAAATCTGTTTAAAATAGGTAATAAGTAATTGAGTTAATTTTTTTTAAAATTTAATTTTAATGTCATTTAGAAGATTGATAAATTTTCTAAAATTTTGTTCTTTGGTGCATTTGAATCCGATCAGAAGTAAAAAAGATATAGCGATTTATCTAAAACGTCTTTGCTTCAGATAGACAAAATCGCAAAAATATGATTTATATCTGACGATCAACGAAATGCTTCCAAAACGTGAACAAAATCCTAGCGTAACAAAAAAAGTCCAATGCAGCAACAACAAATCAAGCAAAAAAAAAATGTAAACAAAGTCAGGCTGCTTTAAGCAACATATACATGTGCTAGCAACACAAATCCATGCAAGCGATTACTCGCTAGGTTATTTACTCGTCGGGTCTCTTGTCTTGTACGTGCAAATTTTTCATTCCGTTCCGGAGCTTTCACATGCAATGTCTATAAGTATTTATAGTCTCTGTTTATAGTCAAGTCAGTCCTTGTCGAGCTTTGAGCTAAGTTTGGTGTTATATTATAAGCATTGCATAGAGCTAATAAAAGTGGGTTTTTTATAACTGTTTTCCCACTATAAAAAGTGAGTTTTTTATTTGATATCAGTGAATTAATGTAAGGTAAGGTCCTTCGAGGTGAGCTGGGCAACGGATCCAAAACACACACATACGTTCCACGAAGAAATAGTCAAAAAAATTAATTATGGCTAAAAACAAAATATTTCGAAATGTCTATCCAACAACATTATGGATTTTAATACGATAGACGCTTGCAAGCGTATCGTAAAAATCAAGCTTTCGTATTATCGGTTTCATACGCCCGATAGATATATGTACTATTGTGAATGACAGTGATTTTTGTTTACATTTTACTGTGAATTCAAGAAAAAGCAATTGAAATTCTCAAACTGAAGTAAAGAAGTAAAATATAAGGAAGTGGTGTAATAGCAGAAAAGTTTGGTATTTTCTATATTGGTGTTGGTTCACACAAATACAGAAACAATCACAAAGGGCCGTATTCGGTTGTATCGTAAAAGAAGGCCCAAACTGTTAAAGTTTAAACATTTAAAGAATAGCAACAACTCTTATTATTTAAAAAATTTCAGATCGCTCGCAATTGGCTTAGAAGTTATAGGCATCCAACGTTGGATAAAGTGGACTAAAAATCTAGCTGATTTTTTAAGTTTTCCAACAAAAATAAACTTTATGGATATTAAAAGAGAGATAATACAAGTATCTTTTCAACAAGATATCAAACATAAAAATACATGCATTTAAGATAGAACCCTTTTTTTACTTAAAATAGCGAGGTTTTTCCAAATTTAATAAAAAAAAACTAAATGTGTTAATAGGAGGCCTTCGGATGCTGCTTAGGGTTTACAAACCTCAGTGAGTACAACACAGGCTTCTCTATCTACAGCACTTCTGAATGTAGTTATCTTTTTAATAATTCTTTTTTTAATGTATTGCTTTCGTAAAAGGGAAACCACTAGTTTTTCAGACAAATTCTAATTATAAAAAAAATTATATTTTAAAAAGTTATGCATGGAATTTTATGTTTGACACCTCGTTGAATAGATAAGAGCATTACTTTTGTTTTAATACCCATAAAGCTTAGTTTTGTTGAAAAACTAGAAAAACAGCAAGATTTTTAGGTTTTTAGATTTTTCTAAGTTTGAAGGCCTATAAATTCTAAACTTGAACTTTAATTACAAATTAAATTAGGTTAATTTTTTAAAATCCTTATTTTTTGGGTGTTTCTGCCTAGTTGTTGTGTAAAAATCAGAAAAATTTAACAAACAGGTACTAAATCTGATTCACTATGCTGAAAACAAGAGCGCCCCAAAAATGTATTCAACTGTGAAAAATAACTGCGCCCCTGAAGCAGTGTTTGTGTTTTGACAGATGTGGTTTGATCAAACTGGCGGAAAATAAACGGGGTCTAAATTGCATTTTTAAACCATTTTTAATTAGAAATATATACATTTCTAACACAAATAATTTAAAAAAATATCGTTAGAAACTAAATAAAGCACTTTTGTTAAAAGAATTCAAACCGTATGGACATATTTACCTAAGGAACGAATGCGCATTGTTTTTAAGATTTCGGGAGCTTTTACAATTCTTAACCGCACAACTCATATTGCATTTCATATCATATTGCAGTGAAAAATGCTTAAAATTAAATTATTTTCAACTATTTTGCTGAGGAGTCTTCCAATCAGATGCCAGGGTTCTCAGAAATGTCAAAAAACACACTCTTTCTCGCTCACACTCTTTACGAATGGTGCGACAGTTCACGTACAGTGTATGTGTAAGCAACACCATTTCCTTATATTTTACTTCTTTGAACTGAAGTCACTTCAATATTTTGAAAGTTAAAAAATAAAATATATAAACACGTTTCCGACGACATCCATGGCATTCAATATTAGTGGAGAAAACGATGAGACACGTATAGATGCTGTGGAAAGAAGGAAGTTGAGATATGCTTCCAATCTCACGATAAAGAAGCTGTGAAGGAGCTTCATAGGGCGGGCCCCCTAGGCTTAAAATAGGTTGTGCGTCGGGTTTGAAGCCCACCCGTAAAAACCCATTTCAATGACAACAATTAAGAAAAGAAGAAAACTGATCCCCAAATCTGATGACGACTTCCGCAAACGAAAAACTGATAATGATTTACGGATATGCACCTGAAATGTCCGAATCCTTAATTGGGAAGGTGCCTGTATCCAACTGACTGATGTCTTGGAAAGATACAAAGCTGATATCACTGCTATCCAAGAAATGCGATGGAAGGGACAGGGTTGCATTGGGCATGCACCCTGTGATATCTACTACAGTAGCCATGCGGAGAAGCACGAGTTTGGATGCGGATTTGTAGTTGGCAAGAGACTACGGCCCCACGTCCTGCGATTCACACCTGTGAACGAACGACTTGCCATAATCCGCATCAAGGCTACATTTTTTAATATACGCCTAATATGTGCGCACGCTCCGACAGAAGACAAGGACGATGAGATCAAGGAAATTGTCTACGAGCGCCTTGAAAATGCTTACGAGCGCTGCCCCCGTCAAGACGTAAAAATCGTGCTTGGTGACTTCAACGCTAAGGTGGGCAAGGAAAATATTTTTGGTCCAACAGTCGGAAAGTTCAGCCTCCACGACAACACCTCCGATAATGGAATGAGGCTGATTGACTTCGCCGCAGCACGAAACATGGTCGTTAGTAGCACTAGATGCAAGCATCTCAATATTAATAAAGCCACCTGGATGTCCCCTGATCAAAAAACCAAAAATCAAATTGATCACGTCTTGATCGACGGAAGGCACTCTTCCAGTGTATTGGATGTACGCACGATCCGTGGTGCAAACATTGACTCGGATCACTATCTTGTTGCAGCCAACATCCGTACACGTCTGTTCGCAGCTAAAAATACACGCAACCCTACACAGAGAAAGCTAGACGTCGACAAGCTGCAATCGAAACAGACAGCCGATGCTTTCGCTACTCGACTCTCACTCCTGCTTCAAAGCACTCCTCCAATCGATGATATATGCGCGCAGTGGACACACATTTCCAACTCTATGCGTGCGGCTGCTGAAGAGGTGATTGGTTACCACCGCCCTCGCCGAAACCAGTGGTACGACCAGGAGTGTCGCGACACCACTGCAGAGAAAGACGCCGCCTACAAAGCCACCCTGCAGTCGGTTGTAACGCGCGCTGCTAAGGAGCGATACAAAGAAAAGAAGAGGGAAGAGAGACATATTTTCAGGCGGAAAAAAAGAGAGGGAGAAAAACGCGAGCAGGAGAAGATTGAGATGTATGGCGACAGGAATAAGGCCCGAAAATTTTTCTAAAAAATAAGACGCCTTGCCGATGGTTTTAAAACCGAGACCTCTTCCTGCAAGGATGAAAACGGGAATCTAGTGACAGATGTCCAGAGTACACTGACGTTATGGAGGGAACACTTCTCTAAGCTTCTAAATGGCGACGCTGACAACAATCCCGCCAATAGATATGATATTCAGGAAACCCCAATTTCGGATGACAGCGTCGAGGTTCCGCTGCCCGACTATGAGGAAGTTCCGACAGCTGTAGCTCGGCTTAAAAATAACAAAGCCCCGGGAGCTGATGGCTTACCTGCTGAGCTGTTTAAGAACGGAGGTGAAGCTCTACTTAAATGCATTCACGAGCTTCTAAGCAGAATATAATCGGAAGAATGCATTCCGAATGATTGCAGTCTCAGTGTGCTCTGCCCAATCCACAAGAAAGGCGATCCCACTATCTGTGCCAATTACCGTGGGATAAGCCTTCTTAATATCGCATAAAAGGTCCTGTCGAGCGTTTTATGTGAAAGATTGAAGCCCATTGTAAACGAACTGATCGGACCTTATCAGTGTGGCTTCAGACCTAGAAAGTCCACCATCGACCAGATTTTCACGCTCCGACAAATCTTGAAGAAGACTCAAGAAAAACAAGTCGACACCCACCATATTTTTGTCGGCTACAAAGCCGCCTTCGACAGCCTAAATAAATAAATAAAAAAACAAACAAACAGTCCCAGTGTCTTGGAACCCACGTTACAGTTGACAATACCTCCTTCGAGGTTGTGAAGGACTTCGTTTATCTGGAATCCAGCATAAATTCAACCAACGACATCAGCATTGAGATCAAACGAAGAATAACTCTTGCCAACAGGTGTTACTTTGGGCTCAGTAGGCAATTGAGAAGCAGAGCCTCTCTCGACGAACGAAAATCACGCTCTATAAATCGCTCATCATGCCCGTCCTACTTTATGCATCACAAACCTGGACGCTTAGCAGTTCAGATGAAAATACTTTAGGAGCATTCGAGAGAAAGATTCTTCGTAAGATCTACGGACCAATCTGCGTCAATGGCGAGTACCGAATACGGTGGAATGATGAAATGTATGAGCTGTACGCTGACATCGACATAGTCAAGCGCATTAAAATCGAGCGGCTTTGCTGGCTTGGTCATGTTCAGCGCATGAAAGACGATGCTCCAGTGAAGAAAACATTCGATTCGGTACCCAGCGGCGGTCAACGCAGAAGAGGACGACCGCATCTTCGTTGGAAAGACTAAGTAGAGGACAACCTGACGAAGCTTGGAATTTCCAACTGGCGCCAGCAAGCGAAAAACAGAAATGGCTGGCGAAAATTCTTAGATGAGGCCAAGACCGACATACGGTTGTAGCGCCAACTAAGTAAGTAAGTAAATAAGAAGGAACTTCATATTCATCCCAAGTCAGTCATTGATATTCGTGTTAATGAAGGTGACAAATTCGAAAAGAGACACCCGCTTGTGATGAAGATGGAAATGGTCGTGCAGGCGCCAAAAGCAGGCATTGTCAAGAAACTTGAAATAAACATCGGCATGGCATTGGAAGGTGACGATTTGCTCATGACGTTGGAATAAGTTTGTTGAGGTTATTTAATTTCAACATTTCTATTTAACTATATCGTTATCAATAAATGGGTAATTGTATAGTCGGCGTTTTCTTCCATTAAAGTAGCAAGACGTCCCAATTAAGTTTTTGAGCTCGCAACTCTTGGCCTGAAAAATCGCTTAATTTTGTTCAAATCCTTTTAAAACTCATTTTTATTTCTTTAATATTTAAATATTTTGAAAAAAGATGAACATTTTATACATAATTTCAACTATCGGACAAGAATATTCAGCCTCTTGCTAGCGTATGAAATTGAACAGCTGATCTGATACATATAGTTTCGTAATACCATTTTTTCAGATAAACGATAAACGCTAATTGTCGGATTTAATACGACAAACGAAATTTCGTAATACCGCATTACAGAATGCAAGCGTTTATCGTGTATCGTATGAATTCGTAATAGGGGAGCAAATTTTCTCATTTTTAGGCTCAAAAGTGACATTATCCCAATTGGGGTTATGACACTTTACAAGCAGTGACATTGCCCCAAGTAAAAAATTTGGGCTTATCTCACTATGTAAGGAGTGACATAATCCCAAAATTAAAAATTGGGATTGTGTCACCTGGGGTTATGTCAGGGTACCCTTTATCTGCTGTCTTAAAAATGAAAACTCCCTTTTCCAATTCCCCGGGAAAAATCATTCAGAATTGGGCTGTGTGAGTGATGCTGGTATGGCCAATCCGTAAACTAGTAAATGTTTTTAAGACGCTGCTCAAGGACCTGGAAGAGTAAAGTGCCTTCTGGCCTTCTACGTTGATGTTTGAGTAGTTGTGTTGAAACCCCCTCCAGTTACGATTCTTTTCAGCACAGATATAGCTGTCGATGACGCGTAGTATGTCATTCTTGTCGATCATTTCTATTGCAATAAGAGGCTCCACATTTGCAGCTTTTGGCCTTACGTCAGCTTCTTCATTACCTTTTATATCCATTTGGCTTGGTACCCACATTATTTTTATGGAGTTGAAGTGTTGAACGAGTGTATTTCGAATTAGAGTTATGAGGTAACTCTTATTTTTAGTATTTTTAATAGAAAGAATTGTAGACAAACTGTCTGAGGAAATGATGAAAGTTTTCTTGGGTTGCTTGGATGCGAAATTAATGGCATGCAAAATAGCAGCAGCTTCGGCCGTATATACCGCGCAAAAAGAATGAAGAGGACCGGCTGAAATGATCTTCGAGCCGCTGTCGACTACTGCGAACGAAGTGTTTTATTTTGATTTGGAGCCATCTGTGAAAATAAAGTTCCAAGATGCCGATGTAAATGCTGATCTGATGTCATTAAAGAGCTGTTGTTAAACCACCGGGTTAGTGTTATTTTTGGTGTACTTCAGAAGTTGCATGATGAAGAGAGAGTTTATGCACTGCCAAGGAGGACAGTTTTGCGGTGGAATGAAAACAGGAGTGGTTGGGAAACCAAATTATTTTGCAATGTCAATACATTTTGCTATCGTAGATTTTTTGCGAGGTTTCTTTTTACGTCTGGCCGCAACGTTGTAAAATAAAACTGTAGGTAGAAGCCTGGATGTAATAAATATAGCTCTTTCGGCAACAGTTGGTAGACCAGCTTCAGTCAAGATACACTTGATGGGCGAAATCAGAAACGCTCGAATGCTTCTACGTGCAGCAGCGTGGTAGGAAGCTAAGAACAACTTTAAATTACTCTTTGCACATCGCCCGTAGATCGCTAGACCATAATCAATCTTTGATAAGATAAGAAATCTAGTGATGTTTATGAGGGATGACATATGAGTAAGACAATGCTTAAAAGATGAGTATTTAATATTATTGACCCTAGCAGCTAGGCTATTTTTTAGAGATAAACAGTGATCCTTGAAAGTAAATTTCGCATCAAAAGTTAAACCAAGGATTTTTAAATAATTGGATTTTACAAAATTGGATTTTTAAGAAAAAGGGCCACAATTTATTTTTTATAAATATGTAAAATTTTACATTTTTCAAAAGAAATTTTGGCACCAGAGCAATCAGACCATTTAGTTATGGTTGTTAGTATTTCAGAAAATTCTCTATGGACAGTATTAAGGTTTTTGCTTTAAGTGAAACACAGCATATCATCCGCATAGATAATCATGATCTCATCAAAAGCTATTATAAATATAACTACCGAACGAGGTGAGCATTGGGGTATGCCATTTATTTATTTTCAGTTATTTATTTTCACATTAAAAGAGCGGTTTACTAAAAAGGTCTTTACAAATTTGTAAGTTTTAATGACGACTTTCCATTTAGCAACTACGTGAGCTCAAATTCTGTCTAATGCTTTTTCGAAGTCTAGACTCAATACAGAGGCGTGATTTTCAGTATTAAGGGCAGCAGTAGCGTAGCAACTGATGCGGACTAATTAAATTTTTTGAAAGTGCAAACCACATAATGCCTTTGGCCATAATTTTTTCCAAAAGTTTACCCATGCAAGGTAGGACAGATATCGGTCTATGACTTGTTAACTCTGTACATGAATTCTTTCCTTTAGTAATAGGGACTGTAAGAGCGTTTTTCCAAATATAGGGGTAAATACCTTGTGTTAAAATGTTCTTGTATAGCGAAATGACTCTATTTTTAGGTTTTCAGTAAAGTTTTTTAAAAGCGGGTAGGAGATACGATCTCTACCTGGAGTTTTACCAGTCATACTTGCTAAATTGATATCTACCTCAAAAACTGTGATAGGTTTTTCGATTTCTATTGCATGTGTTGAAATGTTGTTTATATTAATAGCTTAGTATGAGAGATTTATTTGTGCTGAACGCGTTAAGAAAATTAGAATCGTGCGAGTAATTTGATCATGTTGAGCCGAAAAAATTTGCGATATCTTCTGCGTCATTGATTGGACCATTATTGGAATCTATGTGTTGAATGTAGGAAGGAGTGTACTAGCCAGTTAGCATTTTAATCATGGACCAAATTTTTTTGGGATTAGAATTGGGGTTTATAAACTCAGCAAGAGTTTCGTGACTTTTTCGTTTTGCTATTTTGACTTCTTTTTTTAAGAGTGCGTTCGATCTTTTATACGTAATGAAATTAGCGATGGATCGATTACGTCTGTATTTGGCCCCACAAGCATTGTTTTTTTTTAAGCAGGTGAGATAAGGCACTACTGTTTTGCATGGTATGTGTCTGGTTTGCGGAATACAGATGGGCAGCTGAACGAATTTATTTTTTAATGATTGCAGTTTCTTTGTTAATATTATTGGAAGTTAAAGTATTAGAGAAAAAATATTAGACAGCAGCCGGAATTTAGGCCAGTCTGCTTTATCGGTAAAAATTTTGATTTGGGTGAACCTTTGTGTGAGCTAGGAGTACAAAATTCTGTAAAAATAGGGAAGTGGTCGCTACCATGAAAACATTTTAGAGTGAGGCTAGAAAACTTAGGACCAATATTAGTAGAGCACAATGCTATGTCAATATGAGAGAAAGATTGATGGGTACAGAAGTGAGTGGGTTGACCGTCGTTTAAACCGATTAAATTTCCAGTTAAAACGAAATCTTCAATTATTTTACCTCTGTTGTTCATACTGATATAACCCCAAAAGGGGCTCCAAGAGTTGAAGTCTCCAACTAGGTCCTGCAAGTTTTTTAAACAAAAATTTAAATGTGGAATATACGTGGATATTATAGTCGATTTGAAACCGTTGCTTACTTCTATGGCAATGGCTGCGATATTTCAGCAAGTTCCAATAAGTTTATGAGGGATGTTTTTCTTTACTAGAACTGAGGCGTGACTATTCAAAACCGGCCATTTACAGCTTTGGAAATTTTTAAGTTAGCATTAAATTTGTATTCGTAAGGTTAAACTCTACCTGATAGATATTTAAATTTTTCCAAATTTCAAAATTGAGTCTCCAAAAAAGGACTTAAAATGACCGTGATCGATCAAAACTGACTATTTACATTTAAAAATATATTTAATTTTATTGAAAACATTGAAAATGTTTAATCAAAACAATACGAATTTGATACAAAAAGTTTATGTTCTATCAAAACAGTACATTTACTGAAATGTGTGAAAGCAGAACACTTGTTCGCTATAAAATCATGCCGGGTAATTTCACAAAATTTTGAACGTCCAAAAATTTCAGCTATATTTATTGCAATATAAAATCTAGTGAAGACTTGCTAAACAAAGAAAAAAAAATGGAAGAACAAGCAGTAAATGAAATTAACTCTGGATCAAGAAAGCGTCAAGCGAGAGTGCCAAAACGTAAAGTGTAAGTTGCCCAGAATAGGTTCATGCTCTGTTCTTATTTCCATTTTTTTTTTAAAGATACAAAAACGAAGATCCATTTTGTGCGAAATTTAAGAAGCCTTGCAATCACAAACAAGCGAGTATGTTCTGTTGCTCCTCGTTGGATATTAATCAGGTCATCAAGAATAAAAAAAAGACTCTTTAAAATGGAGAATAAGATTGACCAGGACCAGTTTTTAACGCGCTTTATTTCTTCATATGAACCGCTGGAAAGGGGAAACTATGTGGCTAAACATGCAAGCATGAACCGTTCTATGAGTGTTAGATTTTTTCTTAACAATTTTAGGAACAAACGCATGGTTACTGTTGGTAAAAACTGTTTCTTAGCTACATTTGCAATAAGTAAAACTCGCGTAAATCTAATAGCTTAAACAATATTTCAAGGAAATATTCCAAGGGAAAGAAGAGGTGGAGGCAAAAAATCTTTCAAGTCAGTGTTCAGTTCAATATTTAATCATGAATACAATATTCGGTTCTCAACGCCAGCAACAGATGCACGTAATGATTGCGCATTGTGGAGCAACAAAATAAGAATGGAAAAAGACGCTCTAAAAAATCATCAAGCCATTGCTGAAAAACGAATCCATAAGTTACGTGCTAACTCATTCTATGTTTTAATGAATAAAAAATCCTCAATTCGGAGACATTCTGCTTTGACTTTCAACAACAACAGCCCCTTCCGAAAACTCCCATTGAAGACACTTTTTACAGTCGTCAAATTTCACTGTACAATTTCTGTGTTATGCCGGCTGGAAAAACTAACACAAAAACCACTTTGTACATTTGCAATGAAACTGAAGCTGGTAGAGGAGCTTCTGAGATTGCTTCGGTGTTATACAATTTTTTATGTTTTCGATTCCCAGAAATTTTTCGAAATAGAACATGCAAATGGGTCCGCTTATTCTGTGACGGCTGTGGTGGACAGACTAAAAATAGCTACATCGATCAACTTTTAGTATTTTGGCTTTGCAAAAAAGCTCCAAAAAATATAACAGAAATACAGCTACATTTTCCAGTAAGAGGCTATTTAATTATACCGGCGGATAGAGTATTTTGGAGAATAGATAAAGACCTTAAAAAGAAACTCGTTATGACAACCATTGAAGATTATGTTGAAGTTTTTGAGAAACATGGAAACGTTTTTACGAACATTTGGAAATGATTGGGAACTTTTGGACGTGAAAAGTTTAAGCCGCGTTTCCATGTGATCTTTTACTGTCTTTCAGTATCCCATATCACAAATTTTTTGCTATAAAAGCGAAGCAAATATATGTGGTTAAGTTTATAGCAAGTTTGATATATGTATGTGAAAATTTTTCAGTTATGTATGTGAAATAAATTCAGTTGCTGACAATAAAAAACTTGATTTCGGATACTCGTAACTACAATAATTGGAAGCCCTCGCATACAGTAGATGCGCACACAGCCGAGGTAAATTGTTTGAGTTTTAACCCCTACCATGGAATCTATGAACTTGGTTCATTTTGGTAACAGGATTTGCTGATAAAACTGTGGCACTTTGGGAACTACGTCATCTCAAGCTAAAACTGCACTCATTTGAATCGGATGAGGATGCAATTTTCCAAGATCAATGGATCGTCATTTGCATGGTTGGGATTTGTCAAAAATTCGTTAAGAACAAACTTCCGAAGATGCTGACGATGGACCACCCGAATTGCTTTTTATTCATGGTGGGCACACTGCTAAAATATCAGATTTCTTGGTGAATCCAAACGAGCCAAGGATTATTTGCTCAGTGTCGGAAGACAATATAATGCAAGTTTGGCAAATGGCCGAAAATTCTTATAATGATGAAGAGCAGGAGATACCAGCCACGAAGCTCGAGAGTGAGACTGCTTAAGTTTTCAACAGAAACATGCATGTTTATAAAATTCTATGCTTTCGATTTGACTTGATTTAAAATTATTAATTTATTTATAATTGTCTCATAAGCTCAAAACTTGTACCAGAAACTCGATAAATTCTGATTCAAAATGAATAAAAATACAATTTGTATTATTCCAAATAATATTTTTATTTTTTTCAAAGGCGTCTTTTGTTATATCCTGCGATCGAGCATTACTATAGCTACGTCTACATTGCATAGTACCACTTACAAGTTCACCAACATCTACCTTAACTTCATCCTCTAAGAAGACTACCTGCTTCCGGGTTGAGTGATCTGTAGGTGCTGTACCAAACATTACTGAATTTAGCAAATCGAAATAAGTATTGATGTAGCCGACAAATGCGCTTATTTTATAAATCTTACTGCATTTCATGCAAAATTTATGCATAAAATTTTAAAAGTTTAAATCTACATATTCAATATTCAAATCGGCTATCATCTCTGACTCCATAAGTATTTATTTTGGGTCAACGACGTCAATGAGTGGTTCGCACATTACTTCTTTGCGCTTGTTCGACCATAAACATTATCCCAGAACTAAACATGCGATGTAAATTGAAGTACAATTCTATCCTCCTTTAGGTGATGTTCGCGTGCATATATAACGGTGTCAAGCATGCCTTTGAACAACAAAGAAATAGCCATTCATTCGGAGATAATTATATCCCACTTCTGCTGCGGCAGTGTTGTATAGTTCAGCCGTCTTTTAAAATGGAAAAAATTTAAAATGCCATTATTTCTAATAAAGAGTTGATATATGTTAAAAATTTAAAAATTTGATTCATTAAAACTTACATAACGATATCCATAGCATTCAATTATTCTTTCTTTATTCATTATTAATTTTTTATTCATTATCAACTTTTTATTCATTACTAGCTGAACCCGGTGTGCTTCGCTACTCCCCTCGTTATAAAATAAAATTAAAAGTATTTATATATTTTTCACGCCATCGAATTTTCGAAATAAGTCCACCCCAGCGCCACCTACCGTGTCCATTTATACACAAATTATTTTCTTATGATCAAACAAACATACATTCTGAATTTCAGTTAAATTGGTCCATAAATTCAAATTTTCGATATAAGTCCACCCCAGCGCCACCTATCGGGTCCATTTATACACAAATTATTTTCTTATGATCAAACAAACATACATTCTGAATTTCAGTTAAATTGGTCCATAAATTCAAATTTTCGATATAAGTCCACCCCAGCGCCACCTATCGGGTCCAAATATAGCCTATGTTACCCACCGTACCAAGATGAACATTACCTGAAAATTTCATCAAAATCGGTTCAGCCGTTTTGGAGTCCATACGTTACATACATACACACATCCTATTTTATATATAGAGATTCACTTGTTATTTATTATTAAGTTTTTATTCATTATTCATTTTTTTTATGGCTTGGGACTAAAATGAATCAAATATGAAAGTGAATATTTCAACCCCAAGGTTGAAGTTCTTCCAGTATGGCTTGAAAACGTTTTTTCGTCAGTGCATCAGCACTCCAAGTACTTCAACTCTAACTTGACGTTGTTGGCCATCTTGCGAAATAATTCCCAAAGAAATAACTCCAACTTGAAGCAAAAATTGTAAATTTTCTGATGCACAGCCAGAGTGCAGATAGCGCGTAGCCATGTGTAGACTCCCTTGATGTAGACATTATCAGCTTTTACCACCCATTGAACAACATTGAATGTTTATCTGACAAGACCAGTGATAGATTAGTTTTAAAATACACGATGGATGATGCAGCGCTCTTTTCTGGTATCGTCCCTTTGCTAATGGGGGCCTTTCCAGCTTTTCCCGGAGTCTGTGGCGAAGCCTTGCTGTATACATATACGTACCAGACTATTTATTTCGAATGATGAGTGTCATAACTTCTGCAACTGATATTTACAAATAAAATAAGGTATTTTCACTAGTAAATATTGTTGCACTCACCTCTTTGCATCCTTTTTATTGTGCCTGGCGATTATTTTGTTCTTTTTTTTTTTTTTTGATATTTAAGTTACTGCGAGAACTAGGCTTCCCTAGCTCAAGAAGATTCCTCACTGATGAGGAAATTATTTGGCCAAAATCGAAAGATTTTAAAACGCCATCACAAATTATGAATCTTTTTGATTCTATTTAAAACTGTACTTTAATTGTGTCGGTCGCATCAGCGGATGGACCACAAAACACAATTACAGCTGGCTAGTCGCGCTTCACGACCTCGGTGATGAAACGACGCGAGTCGAATCGGTTTTCAGGATTTGTTGTATTTTGTTCTTTATATTTATATTAGTTATTTTTTGACAACTTCGATTTTTTTTTCTATTTTATTAGAATGCTTTAAAAATAGTTGTCAGTGATGACAATAGTCCAAAAACAAAAAAAAACCAATGACTGCCGTATTTATAGCAAGTGATAGGCTTTTATAGCAAAAGTTAAAAAAGTTTATCTTTCATGATCTTCTACGATCTCCTAGCATCACATGAGATTGTAGAGGATATTACATGCTATAAACTGCAAAATGTATGTATGTTTCACACGCTCCTATATCAATCGCATAAAGAGGCACTCGCATTCTATTTCTTTCCGACAGAAGATGTGATTGTGGGAGATCTTGGAAGATCTTAGAAAATCACATGGAAACCGGGCTTTAGATTATCAATTTAAAAATTCAAAATATTCAATCACTTAAAAAATATCTATAAAAAAAAATATGTTGCGAAGATGCTTTGGTTGGAGAGTCGCAACATTATAAATACGTCAGTAAGGAAGAAGGCGGGAAAAACAGGGGAGCGTTTACCTACTGAAATTTTAAAAATTAAGCAATGCCAATTGGGACTTACAATTGTAAAAAAAGACGTCACGAATCTTTATTCGATTTCAAAACATTGGGAAATTCACATGACCATGTAATCGTTCAAGGTGACGAAATATGAATTTGTTCTGAGCCAGATGTTGATGCAATCAAAGTTCAGATTTCTCACGTAATTGTAAAATGTACACACTATAAATATATAAAACTACTTTAAATTTAAATAGAGGACAATTTTTAAAAAAATACGTGCATTAAGTTTTATTCATTACTACTTTGTCACTTTTAGTTTGATCAAAAGTAGCTATTTACAAATTTGGACTGAACAAAAGTGTCTATTTACTGAAAGGTTTGATCAAAACTGT
This sequence comes from Dichetophora obliterata, assembly GCA_963920525.1. NCBI lineage: Eukaryota > Metazoa > Arthropoda > Insecta > Diptera > Sciomyzidae > Dichetophora > Dichetophora obliterata. The sequence goes on along the minus strand of OY986435.1, from coordinate 95,139,001 downwards.
CTATTTACAAATTTTACTCTGGGGCCGAATTACAGCATCCGCGATCGAGCAAAATTACGAAGGGCACGACGAGACAAGTGCCTATCAATCTTGTACAATTTTGCTCGATCACGAATGCTGTAATTCGGCCCCTGGTCTCACTTGATGATGGTAGAGCTTTTGAAATATTTTTTTTCATATCGACTAAGCTATCTTATATAAATTCGACCACATATTTACATATTTCAATTTGATATTTACATATTTGTACTTTGGTATGTCAGTTTTTGCTGTTTTTTTAGCATTTCTCTATAATGTAAATAGTCAGTTTTGAAAAGTCACTCCTCAACTGATATACCTTGTTTACTTGTAGAGTTTTGAGAGAGATTATGAAAAAACCGTTTGTATTGATTTCGTACATGTGCTGTTTTGTTATAAGGTAAGTGAGTTTCTTGTAAGGCTATAAAGGAGGGGAATTTATCTTTTATTAAGAGTTCAAGTTCGTGAAAGTTATTATAAAAACCTTTCATATTCCATTGAAGAATGTTGAGTCATTCTAGGAAGTACAAATTGGAGCTAAAACTACTCCATTGTGAGATCTTCATGGTCTGATTGTGAATTTAAATAATAGTTCTTGCTAGCTATTAGTTGTTGTGTCAATCGAGTTGTAGGAGAACAACAGGGGCCGAATTACAGCATCCGTGATCGAGCAAAATTACGATGGGCACGACGAGACAAGTGCCTATCAATCTTGTACAATTTTGCTCGACCACGGATGCTGTAATTCGGCCCCTGGTTAAAGTTTGATTAGTGGGTAAGTTAACGTGTTGAATAATGCGAGGATTGTTTGCAAGAACATTTGTGCTTACGTGAGTGGTTGTATATTATATTTTATGTTTCCAAAACTATTCTCTGTGGTAAATACTTGTGTTGATTGAAGTTGGTGCGAAGGTGAAAGGAGTTGGAAGTGATACATTGGCATTGGTTGTTTGATTAGATTTAGGTTGAGAAATTGTTGATAATTTGTCATTTCTGACTGTTGTTGTGTTATTTAATTTCTTTGCTGTGAGTTCTATAAAAGGATTTATACTAGAAGCATTTGTGTTGATTGAAGAGAGAACAGCCGAATAGCTGAAAGATGGTGTTGGTTGAGGAAGTTGGGCTCTGTAGAATTGTCTTGCTTCTCGGATGGATAATTTTTTTGTGTTTTAATTTTAATATTAATTGACTGTGTGACCAAGAATCTGGCATGACTTGCAACGCATAGGGTTTGGGAAGTATTCTCTTATCTTCTGTGAGCGCCAAGAAATTAATAAATTTTCGGGAAGGCGAAATAAATAAAATGTTATCAAGATAACTCCGCTTGGTCGAGAAATGCCATCTGCTGTTTTTAGAATTTGTGTATAGCTACTACGCCTTGAGAGCTTAGTTCTTGAAGTATTTCATCGTCAGGAACTTTATTTAGATATGGGGCGAAGACAGTACCTTTGACGGAGTTTAAGTTATCATGTAATTTGCATTTAATTTCGCATATGCCATGTAAAAGTTTAGCAGCTATAAATTTGTCGGCGATAGATTTGTTTTTCACTAAGGCTTTTTCCATATTTGGTCAACGCAATTCTAACGCAATTCCAACGCAATTTCAACGCAACAGCGAAAAAGTTGAAAAGCAATGCAACTATAAACCGAATGCTTTCAGACTTGCTTCAAAAGTCATGCAAGATGTAACTCATGTTTTTCGACTTCTTCCACTAACTTAATATTGAAAACTTGCTAATTCATCGTACAAACTATTTATTTTTCTTTAAGATTATATTAATGAAAAAAAGGAACTAATTAAATAACTTATTCACTTTGATTAATATATAGCGTACTGCACTACAAATAATTGAATTCCAAAACAAACAAACTGATGCAACAAGTCGCCGATGAAAATTGCCGCGTTGCATTGAACAGGGGCCGAGCAAAATTGCGAAGGGCACTACGAGACAAGTGCCTATCAATCTGGTACAATTTTACTCGATCACGGATGCTGTAATTCGGCCCCAGCTAGGAATAGAATCCCGCTTTCTGGGGCCGAATTACAGCATCCGTGATCGAACAAAATTGTACAAACTTGTGTGTTTTGCTCGATCACGGATGCTGTAATTCGGCCCCAGATTATTTGTAAAGATTTTTGCACCACGAAGCAAGAATAATCTGAAAGCGGTTTATTTGAATCTGTGGAAGCAACAATTACAAATTTTGGGTCAGTGTGATAGATTTTGGGTAGATCAGGGAAATCAGAGGTTGTTTTATAAAGGGTAGTTTTCTTTTTTTTTGCTTTGGGGACTAATCGCTAAAGAAGCAAACCTATTGTCCCCAAAATTGGAGCGCCCAGATGGCATGCTTCACACTTTTTTAAAGCACAATAATATAACACTACAACCGCACGTGTTAGGCAAAAGAAAGGCAAAGTTAAAACTTGTTTTTATAAAGTAACGTGAGTTTTGACAAAAACAAAATAGAGCGCAAGAAATAATCTAGACTGGGGCCGAATTACAGCATCCGTGATCGAGCAAAATTGTACAAGATTGATAGGCACTTGCCTCGTCATGCCCTGCGTAATTTTGCTCTATCCCGGATGCTGTAATTCGGCCCCTGTTTTCTTTGACATTTTAATGCAACCTGTCGGTCTTTCAAACCCAGTGTGCTGTCTCTTCGTAAAGTCAATTCTGGCAAAGACTTCAAACAAAAGAATATGAATGTGTTGAGTTATGAAAAATATTTTCCATACATAAAGGCTCCACTTTAACACTCAACCAGGGGCCGAATTACAGCATCCGTGATCGAGCAAAATTACGAAGGGCACGACGAGATAAGTGCCTATCAATCTTGTACAATTTTGCTCGATCACGGGTGCTGTAATTCGGCCCCAGGTTCACTTTTAAAAATGAAAGTAGGAGAATGAAATTTCACTTTTATATTCCCTGCAAACCATATGAGTCTATTAAGACTCTTTTATGACTCATTTGTAGGAGCCTGAGCCCTCATAATGAGCTCTTATAATTTTCATAAAAGAGCAGTTTTTTCTTTGAAAGTGGTCCCCCTTTAAGAGCTCAAATAAGAGTACAAAATGATAGTTTTTTGACTCTCAAAAGTAATTTTTTCGGACTCCTATAAGACTCTTTTTTTTTTATATGTGCTAGTTTTCCTTTGAAACTGGTCGATTTTAAGAGGCATCAATATGAGTCCAAGAATACTCTTTTATGATTCCTATTTTTGCCCTCTTTTTTCTTCATAAAATAATCATAAAAGTGCCGAAAATTCGCTTGTTTTCCATTCAATTTGGTCACTCTTTATGAGCATCAATACGAATCGTAAGACTCTTTTATGACACTTATTTAGAATTTTATGGTTTCATACAAAACTTCTAAAAGTGGCAAAAACCATAAAAGTTTTCTTTAAAACAGGTCACTTTTCACGTACTGGAATAAAGCTTTCAATAGAATAAAGAATAAACTTTTGTTAAAATTTTATTTTTGAAAAAAGTGTCAGAAAAAGCGGATTACTTCTTGTAATTCACCGCTATTCCTTTGCTGAAATATAAAAATGTACGCATATTTTAAAACGCCTTATTTAAACACCATTACGAAACCAAGTAAAATTTCAGGTTAATCAACAGAATTTAAAAGTATGCTTTTTTTTCTTTAAATTTCTACTCCGAAAATGCTCCCAACTCGAATGTTTTTAGGAGCTCGTTTTTTGTAAATACGGAAAATACACATAAGAAACTCATATTCTGGAGGCTTTGCACAAAACACTCTTAAATTCGAGTTTTTTCAGCGCCCTTAACTGAAGTACTCCAAAAACAATCCGAAATATGTTCTTTTCAGGAGTGTTCGTTATGAAAATACAAAAGATACTCTTTACAAACTCAAATAGGAGAGAAGAGGAAGGAAAAATTCTTAAAATTCTCTTCAAAAAAGCTCTTTTCAGATTCCAAATTATGAGCGCTCCGAACTTAGTTTAAAGGGTAGTTTAAAATTACCGAATTCTGCAAACAAGCAAACCCAACTAGATTTCAGAAAAATATTGATATCAATTAGAATCATGCTTGCTTATAATGTCAAAATGATGATATAAATATATTGAGATATGTAGCGAAAACATGGCCATACCATTAAAGAAAACCTTAGAAAGAAGAGTTCACAACCGAGTTTTGCAAGATTACGTATGCTTTAGAATACGTAAATTCAAAACTTATATACGATTTTTTTTTTAATTATAACATTTTATGAACAGTACTAAAAAACATTAAATACAAATTTCTTCCAAATTACAGCAAGTTGAAGTCCTTGCACAGTGTCGTAAAATTGTCCATACCGTCAAAGATATCTGCAGTGGTCGTTCTAGATTTACGCTTTTACATATTGGTGAGTTTCTTAAATGATTTTATTAAGTTGATAGAAAATTTATTAACATATTCTTTAAGCCGATATTCTTAAGGGATCGTTAATAAAGAAGATCGTTGAACATAATCACAATAGAAACCCAAATCACGGTTTCCTAAAAGACTGGGATAAATCTGATATTCAACGTTTACTTAGAAAAATGGTTATCGAAGAGTATCTACGTGAGGATTTAATTTTTGCCAAGGATATACCACAAGCCTACTTATATTTGGGACCAAAAGTTGCTACTCTTATGAATGAAAATATAAAAATACAATTTTCACTCACCTGCAAAGACGTTAAGTCAACAACATCGGCTACCGGCAATGATAATGCAAATACTAAGACTGCTGGCAACGCCAATTCTTCTCCTGAAATAAGACAAATTTACGATCGCTGCTATTCAGATTTGCTGGACTTATGTCGCACTATTGCCGCAGCTAAAAATGTTACTATGGCGAGTATAATGAATATTCAAGCTATTAAGGCTATGGCAGAGTCATTGCCTGAAACCGAGGTTGATATGCGATCTATACCACATGTGACAAAGGCCAATTACGACAAGTATGGTGAAAAATTATTGGAGATAACACGCAACTACGCTGCTGAAAAGTTGTGTCTATTAATGGATTTGGAAGATGATAATCCTATCATTGTGGATGGCAGTTTTGATGCCGATACTCCGACAACTTCCAGAGCTGCGGCTGCTTCAAACTTTAACCGTAGCGATGACTGGACTTTAGTATCAGCTTCACAAGGCACCACTAGTGGCTTTAGTGGCAGAGGAGCAAAGCGAAAACGAACTGCTCGTGGTGCAAGCACAAAAAGATCTAAAACCTCCGGCAGTGGTAGTACAGGTGGCACGGGTTGGGGAAATTCTTTTTCAAGTCCGTCTAAACGTTCGTTTTTAAAAGCAAAAAATTTTGGTTCTCCCTCTGGACGCAAAAAGGTCGTAAGCGGTCGAAGCAGCAGAGGTGCTACCAGCAGAAGAGGTTCGGGGGGTACTGGCTGGAAAGCCAAAAAGACCGGTAAGTTAAAAAAAATTAATATGTATTTCTATTACAGTTTTTCTTTACTCAGGGAGCAGCAGTGGATTTGAACTAATGCCGCTGCCAGGATCAAGATAGCCAGTTTTTATATAAAAGTATACATATAAAAAGAATGTCTCATTCAAATATTTTATTGCTTGTATCAGTTTAGAATATTAAGCTAAAATATGTAGTTTTCTAATAACATATAATTAAATGTCGCCGCGAATAACGTTGTAAGCGACAAAATTATAAGTTTTCTGGAATGGAAAAAAACTTTTTGAATGGCGCACTTCGAACCATTTGATTTAAATTTCCTCTTTATTGGTGTAAGAGATGTAAAAAAATTTGTCTGTATATATATAAAAAATATCCAGATTCAAGTCAGAGCATTTATAACATTAGTAAGAAAAAAAAGATGTTTGATTCGTTTGCGTTTACAACGTTATTCGCGGCAACGCTTCAATTGATAAAATGTCTAAACATTTTTTGTGTCTTCTAAATAAAATTAAAAATACTCATATTTTAAAAAGCTCATCAAACATTAAAAACTATTTTTTCATCTAATTTGCAGTTTAAGTAAAGTTATGAAAAATCAGCGTTGATAAATAATTTAAGCACTTGAGCCCCATTTTAGCCTAAACAACTTAAAATTATATAGCCATTGATGATACTAGAAGCATTAATGATAAAATGACTAATTTCTGTTTTTTCTGTAATTCAAAGTTTATCCTGTTCCCAATTGTATGATCTTCTATTTAATTAAGACACCCAACACTTAAATAATTAAAAAGAAAAAATGGGATTCAATCATCAAAATGAAATAAACCCATAGACCATAACAAATAACTATCTGTTTCAATATCTACGCATTCCGAATCATAGGTATTTGATGTGCTCACCATCCCTCCGAATTCCATAACTCCGCTAACTAAATGATGAAAATCGATAATTATCAACGAAAAAAAATATTAACTCAATTGCCGCCCACCTAAATTCCATCGAAGACCACACGTTGTTACACAATTTACTCTACTGCCAATTGGTATAAGTGCACACCAACGTTTTTGTTCCACCAAATCGCTGGGTATTGTAATGGAATGTTTTCCTGGGCATAAAAGCCACGTCATTGAATCGCCACTTAGTAAGTAAATATGCATCGATTCGTCTTGTACTTTGTATAGGGTGTTGATATTTGCCATTATCTGATCTAGGCGTCCGGAAGTGTCATGAAATACTATAATATTTTTTGTTTTCGAGTCATCTTGCATCAGCAGCCGTGGCCGTATAACTCCAACAGCCTTGGTAAAGTCTGTGGCAATCTGATCTGGTGTATGTACTCTCTTTATTGCTGGGTTACTGAAGAATTTTGAAGTCTCTTCTGTAATGGAATCAAAATCGCCAGTTATGAAGTCAGGTGTTTTCATTTCTTTTCCTTGGCAATGTGTAGACAGAAACTCTCGCCAATGGTTGGTGCCACCATCAACCGTGCATCGAATACTAGCTGGTGAAGCAATTTTTTACTCATTTTTTATGTTTAATTTATTTATGTTTACCATTTTGCCAAATGTTTTGGGCCACACTTGCTGGAATGAGTATTCGTCTGTTAAGTACTACACAGGCATAACACAAGTTATCTTTAGTTTCTGCATTAATTATGCTCCCGGGATTCCATTGATAATGTGCACTACCTATACTTTTTTCCATTAAAATTGTACGCCTCTGTTTGCAAAATTTCCTGAGGACATCAAAAACCAACTTAAATATTTTGTAGTGTTTTTCGGATATTCTGCAGCACCAAAACAAGCAACAAAGCTCACGTGTTCTTTTCAATTTTCCACTGTGCCTGTGCATAAACAATGCATCGGACAGAGTTGCCATATCTTGGAAATTCGTGGTTCTAAACAAGGTTGCACAGGTACGTACTTTCGTACCATTTTGGACACGTTTTTATTCTTCACGTACGAGGTACAACATTTTCCGTACTAGTACACTTTTATTTTCATCGCTTTTCTGTGTATTTTTTTCTTGGTGTGGCCACACTCGTTTTTTTTTGGTTCGCATTATAGCGATTTGGCAGCACTTCTAGCATTTGGTTGGTTGTTTACGTATGAAGTCAAAGAAGTAAAATATAAGGAAGTGGTGTAATAGCAGAAAAGTGTGGTATTTTCTTTATTGGTGTTGGTTCACACAAATACAGAAACAATCACAAAGGGCCGTATTCGGTTGTATCGTAAAAGAAGGCCCAAACTGTTAAAGTTTGTTCTTATGCATTAAAATTTTAGAAACATTTCAAAAATAGCAACAACTCTAATTATTTCAAAAATTTTTGATCGCTCGCAATTGGCTTAGAAGTTATAGGCATCCAACGTTGGAAAAAGTGGACTAAAAATTTAGCTGATTTTTTAAGTTTTCAACAAAACTTAACTTTATGGGAATCAAAAGACAGATAATACAAGTATCTATTCAACAAGATATCAAACATAAATATACATGCATTTAAGGTACAACCATTTTTTTACTTAAAATCGCGAGGTTTTTCCAAATTTAATAAAAAAAATAAATGTATCAAAAGGAGGCCTTCGGATGCTGCTTAGGGTTTACAAACCTCAGTAAGTACCACACAGGCTTCTCTGTCTACAGCAGTTCTGAATGTAGTTATCTTTTCAATAATTCTCTTTTTAATGTATTGCTTCCGTAAAAGAGAAACCACTAGTCTTGCAGACAAATTCTAATTATAAAAAATTATATCTTAATGAATTCTTATGGAATTCTAAATTTGACACCTCGTTGAATAGATACGCACATTACCTTTGTTTTAATACCCATAAAGCTTAGTTTTTTTGAAAAACTAGAAAAACTGCAAGATTTTTAGGTAATTTTTCTATATTTGAAGGCCTATAAATTCTAAACTTCAACTTTAATTACAAATTATATTAGGTTAATTTTTTAAAATCCTTATTTTTTTGGTGTTTCTGCCTAGTTGTTGTGTAAAAATCAGAAAAATTTAACAAACAGGTACTAAATCTGATTCACATGCTGAAAACAAGAGCGCCCCAAACATGTATTCAACTGCGAACAATGACTGCGCCCCTGAAGCAGTATTTGTGTTTTGACAGATGTGGTTTGATCAAACTGGCGCAAAAGCAACGGGGTCAAAATTGCATTTTTACACCATTTTTAATAAGAAATATATACATTTCTAACACAAATAAGTTAAAAAAATATCGTTAGAAACTAAATAAAGCACTTTTGTTAAAATAATTTAAACCGTATGGACATATTTACCTGTGGAACGAATGCGCATTGTTTTTAAGTTTTCGGGAACTATTACAATTCTTAACCGCACAACTCATATTGCATTTGTTTTAGTGGTTTTTTTTCTTTAATTTTGTTGCTTTTTAAGCAGTGAAAAATGCTTAAAATTAAATTATTTTCAACTATTTTGTTGAGGAGTCTTCCAATCAGATGCCAGGGTTCTCAAAAATGTCAAAAAACACACTCTTTCTCGCTCGCACAATTTACGAATGGTGCGACAGTTCACGTACAGTGTATGTGTAAGCAACACCATTTCCTTATATTTTACTTCTTTGTATGAAGTGCAAACAAACAAAAAGTGCGAATCACATCTGTGGTGCGAATGGTACCAAGGTACCAATGGTACTCGTACCTATAAGCTTGTATGAAAGTTTCATATAAATCAGAGGGTACTAGTACGTCGGTACTTTTGCTTTATGTTGGTATTCATAACAATTTGCCATGGCTTTATTTTTCAGTTTGTTTACAAATAATTCGACAAAAACAAAAGCTTCCTTTGTTTTTAGTATAGCTTGGCATTATTTCTGGTACGAAAAAAAAAACTGAACTGAACTTTTATCTTCCGATTTGCTTTTGTGCAAGATGTATCGTTTGTCCATCCGAGCACCTGAGAAATCTGTTGGAAATAATCTAATCTTGTAAACACTTTAGATAAATCACTTAAAAATATCATTCATTTTTGCTAAAGATATGTTTTGTATCCTTTTACAGCTGAAATCAGTAAACTTTGTTTTAGACAGCAGCAGGGCTGAAAACACTTTATAAGGTGGGCTCAGACGATACTACATGTTGCCAAGCCTGGGTGTACGACTGAATAACTAAAAATTAATCTTTGCGTCTAAGCGATCCCATTTGTTGTTGAACCTCATTAAGCTAAAAAATATCGAATGGACAACAGGTATAGCGTTTTGGCAGCAGTGGTGATAATAAATTAATTATTAGAAGATAAAGATAATTTTTAAAGTTAACTGTTCCTAAATTAAGCTGCCAAGAGTGGTAGATATATGAAAAAAAGATGTTGCCATGTCGTTATGTTAATGTTCTTAATCAACTAGGGCGAAATAAAAAGGGATGCTATCTCATTGGGTTTGAGGTTGAAATAATGGTTGCTATTTGCTTCTGTGGTGTAAAGTATACCACAGTATAAAATTTTTCTAAGCGTATTGTTATTGAAATTTAGAATGTATTTTAAATTCTGCCTTTCTTCTTGTCAAATCTGTTCTGAAATTAATATTATGCATTAATAGACATTTGAAATTGCAAATGGTTGGCATTTAAATTAATGGAAAACGATCAGCATTTTTTGTGATACTTTAAGTTCTGTTTTTCTTCTTATCAAATTAATTCTGGAATGAATAAAAGAGGGGTTTTATGTCAGCCAGCAAGTGTAGAGCAAATTTTCTAATTTGCTTTACGTTGACACACAAAAAATAATTCCTAGGGCAAAAAAAAAAGGAACCGTTAGTTAAGATTGCAATTATAAGTGATCAATTAAAATTTCATAAGTTTGTTTATAAAAATTCCGAGAAAATGTGAAATAGCGAAATAGACTTGATTCAGATAGAAACAAACTAAAGAAAACAAAATAAAAGATTGACAGCTAAAATAAAATAACGCCTTTTTAAACACTTGCTTTTGTAATTGGATTCAGTTCTAGTTGTTATACCAAACTAAAACGGAGCGTAGTTTGAAATAATTTTTTAATTTTCAGCTAAATGGCGAGAAAACCGTTAATCTATTCATAAAAATTTGTGATGTGAACATTTTAATAAATTAAAAATTCAATTATTTTTTGTTATAATGGGACATGGAGTGACAGAAATAATTTTTTTATATATATGTATCTATTTAACATTGAAAAATTTTGTTGTTGTTTCGGCCTTCTGTCGTTTGTTGCTATTATAAATTGGGCTGTGGTCGTATAAAAATATAAACTGTTTTTTATTAACTTTTTGCTTTTTTATTATACTATTTTTCGATATTTGGCTCACTTTGTGGGCCTTCGTCAGGACGTGAAAGAATAACAAATTAGTTCTTTAACACATTTAAGAGATTATATATGATATGGATATGAATTTTTATAGGTATGTTCTGTTTTACGTTAAGTGAGGATGAATGTTTTATAGGAAGAAAGAATAGGAAATAACAAGAAGGATATTTTGTCGTACTGCACAAGTATGTTTTATATATTTTGTAGCGATCTTTTTTTTTTTGCTTGTCAAACTTGTATCTTTGTTTAGAAAATCCCCACATTTTCATTGTCTGTTTCGACCTTTTTATATTTTTCATATATATTTTATTATTTTGAGAGTACTTTTTTATTTTCTGCCGATGCAACCCTGGTTCTAAAACAAAATTTTCGGATTTAATATGTGTTTCGGAATTTATAAAAGCCAAAGCCCAATATAAACAATTCATTAACAACTGAAAAAGCTAAAAAACATTTTGAAAATTGTTAATGCAAATTTGTTCGTCAATCGTTGATATTCATGTGTATTTTTTGACGTATTTTGAACCCAAATGTAGTTATGGGAACTATCGAATAAAAATATTCTATAGTTCAAAATCATTCATTCATTCGATAGTTTTTTTTTTTATTCGATTGTTTTTCATTTGCACTTCGTTTGCTTACCTTCAATTGATTGAACGAATCTTGAGTACTGCAAATAAAACTGAAAAGGTACGTTTAACAACACTGCTTGATTTGTGTTTAAATGAAAGTTATACTGAAATCACACCAGTTAATAGCTATTTATTTTCTAAGTCGAATAAATGAAAACTTGAATTGATAGCAAAAATCATTTGATAGTTCTGTGTACTAGCTATACTATTTTTATATTTCGAATAAATGAATAATTTATTCGATTGTAAAAATTGTACGATAGTTCTTTGCACAAGTTACTATTTTTTTAATTCGAATAAATGAGCGAATTATTCGATAGTTTAAATCATTCGATAGTTTTGTGCACTATTTACTATTTTTTTAAAGTAAATGAATGAACGAAATATTCGAACGAATTGTCCGATAGTTTAAATCATTTGATAGTTAACTATCGATAGTTGAAATCACTCGATAGTGCCCATCACTACCCAAATGACGTTTGACGTATTTTAAGGCTAAATGACGCATTTTACACACGAAGATTTGTTTCTTATATAAAAACACGTAAAACACAACATTGTGAAAATACCTTTACAGTTGCACTCATATTTTCATGTTAAAATTTTCTTTATTTTGTGCTTTTCTTATTACTTCGATAAATTTTTGGTGTAAAGATTTTAAAAGGTAAACAATTTAAAACCTTAGGCTTATTTGAATCATGAAAACTATTTTTCATTTCAATCGGTCACAAATTATCTAATTTATTGTCTTCTTCTTAGCATCTTAATGTTTTTGAAATCTCATATATAAAAAAATTTAATTTTTGTTTGGCCAAAGTAAACAATCATGCTGATTGAGAGAATTACTCGTTTCCGTTGGCTAATCGATTGTAGAATCCGGCGAGTAGCTTCTGAGTGAATCGGTAGCAAAGTTTTCGGATTCGGAGTGAAAAAGGGCTATTGTTGAAAACGCAGTCCATACAAATTTTTTCACTTTTCATCAGCAACAATATTGGTGCGGATGTGTGCAGATTTACAGAAAATTTCGCAAAAAAATAAATACTAGGGGTATTCACGATTCAGTGCACTTGCCAGTGCAGTTAAGGACTTGAGGACTTGTGCACTTTACAAAAACAAAATATACGTACGTCAAAAATCTGCACAAATGCTTTTCTACTGTAGCCTAAAACTTGAGTACTTGAGGACTTAAGAAGTTGTGCACTTGTGTGCATTGACAAATTTTGACAGCTTTGAAAAAGTGATAGTGGTGTGTTCACGAAAACCTAACTACACAACTGCACAAGTCCTCAACTGCACAGGCAAGTGCACTGAACCGTGAATACCCCTAGTATACATCATTTCAGGGTAATTTGAAGTCGCTGAACTCGAATCCGGTGTTAAATCGGATCCAACTTAAAGCTATGTGCTTTATTCCGCCTTTACACATACCAACCATGTTGAAAATCAGGTAATCAACCTTTTTTAACACCTAAATAAAACGTCGAAAAGGTTTTAATTTGATATTAGGGGTATTGCCAATTACGGGCAAACAGCCTTGTATCGTGGGATTTGCAAAATATGATCGCAAATGTTTTTAACACAACAGCAAAATCGAAAAACAACGCAATCGAGTCCATTTCCTTAACGAAATACAAAAATTTATTAACAGCGTATCTAGCCAAGTTAGAAACATAATAGCCGGCTCAGAAAAGCAGCAAATGTCATCGGAATGTGCACGAGGAGCAGCAAAGATAAGACTAAAATGTCTTGGTGTGGGTGGATCCAGATGACTTATGAGCAAAGTAAACACCATAATATATGCAAAAAACATCAACACCAACAGGAAAGAGCTAGTGCAATGCGTCCTGACGGCTGAAACGCTGTGCTGCTGTGAAAGGAACACTCGCCAAGAGCTCTATATTTCCAGCACAATGTTTTAAGGATGTTTTAAAAATAAATCTATTGTATTACTACTTTTCAATTGTCTTTTTTTCATATTTTTCACTTTTATTATAAATAAGTTGCAATTAAACAAATTCACTCGTTACTTTATTTTGTTTTGACAGCCGAACAGCTGTTTTTCGGATCGGTATTGCCATAGTAGAATTAGAGAAGGTAGATGCATTTCGGAGAGACAGACTGCCGGAACTGTCACAACGAAGTTGACAGCCCATACAAAATCTGAAAACGATGAGAATGCGATAAGAAAGCATTCAATGCGACAGGTGTTCGGAATGGATTCATGACATCTGCAGTGGACTGAATAAAAAGCAGTATCGAGAGTTGGCTGCAGATATTAACTAGGAGTTTATCTGCACCGAATGCAAAGGCCCAGCCCCAGTGACCAACAATTTGCCATTAAACCAGTTCAGTTCTATTATGGCTGAGCTCAGCGATATGAAGAACACATTGAGTTTCTTATCGAATCAGTACGATGACTTTGTTAGCAGCTTTAACGATGCAAGGAAAAAAATAGACGATATTTCGAAGGAACATTCTATGCTACGGGGTGAGTTGAACGAAGTTAAGAGCAACTTGAAGATGCTAATGGAGGAAAAAGTGAGAAACGACTGCATAATACGCGGCTTGGATGATTCAACGGGGGAAAAATCTGCTACTGACCTTGTGGTCGATCTTATGAAACGGTTGAAGGTCCAAGTCACCGCCAATGACATCTCGTACGCAAGCCACTTCAGATCACGAGCGAATCATCACGGATCCGGCAGTGCTACCTCAGGGAATACGGTTTTAGTTAAATTCAAGAGCTTGGAAGCTAAATTAAAGTTGCTGTCAACAAAAAAGGAGATCAAACAAGATGCAGAACTAAAAAATAAAATTTTTGTTAACGATTGCCTAACCAAAGAAACACTGCAGCTCTTTGGCCATGCAAAATCTTTGAAAAATGTTGGTTATAAGTTTGTGTATACGAGGGGAAACCGCATTTATGCAAAAAAAAGTAAAGGGTCTCGCGCTGTGAGCATTCAAACCTATCAAAGTGTAGATGATCTACTTCTATCATCAACAACTACAGCGGCTCGAGGAACACGACTGCAGGGCTCCCAAGCGACGTCACTAGAGGTACCCCCTCGTGAGGGGCGTAGGAATCGGCCTCCAGGAGTGCCTCCAGGCAACAGCGAGGACGAAGTCAATTTACAAAGTAATTAATAATAATAATAAATTTAAATGTAATTTAATTCAATGCTTTAACAGATTAAATCTGTATGAACATATCAAGTATGAATTCAAATCAGGATACGAATGATGTCATTTTTTTAAATAATAATTATAATAATAATAGTAATATTAACACAAGTTACTGTCTGAAACTCCTTTCTTTTAATGCAAGAAGTATAGCGTCGCTTGATAAATTTAATAATTTTAGTATGAAACTATCAACTTTTAATGAAATACCGCAAGTTATTTGTATTCAGGAGACTTGGTTTTCCAAACACATTCTAGATATTTATGACCTACCTGGTTTTAAAAAAGTTTGTTGTTGTAGAGACGATCAGTACGGTGGGTTAGCAATATATATTGCGGACCACTTACATTTCAAAACTGAGTCTACCTACTGTCAATCAGGATTTCTGTCATATTATAAGAGTGTCGCTTCCCTCAGTAAAAATTGACAACAAAACGCTGACCGTTATAGGTTATTATAGATCTCCGTAATGCTCTGTGGATTTATTCTTGGAACAGCTAGAATCCCAATTAGAGGAATCTAATTTGAATTCGCAAAGCTGCATATTAGTAGGGGATTCTAATATTCATATTTTGAGCAACTCACATTCTAGATATTTATGACCTACCTGGTTTTAAAAAAGTTTTTTGTTGTAGAGACGATCAGTACGGTGGGTTAGCAATATATATTGCGGACCACTTACATTTCAAAACTGAGTCTACTGTCAATCAGGATTTCTGTCATATTATAAGAGTGTCGCTTCCCTCAGTAAAAATTGACAACAAAACGCTGACCGTTATAGGTTATTATAGACCTCCGAAATGCTCTGTGGATTTATTCTTGGAACAGCTAGAATCCCAATTAGAGGAATCTAATTTAAATTCGCAAAGCTGCATATTAGTAGGGGATTCGAATATTGATATTTTGAGCAACTCTCCAGAAAGACGAGCGCTTACCATTATGCTTAACTCTTTTTGCTTGGATATTTGTCACTTTTTAATTACACGCTCGGCCTCCAGCTCCTCTATTGATAACGTGTTTTCAAATATTGACCCTGGTAAACTGCTCATAACGTCTACGCCCTGTTCGTTAAGTGACCATAACTTAATTCAGTGTACTGTAAAAATAAAGTGCCCTCAACAAATATATAAAACCGTAGAGAAAACTGTATATGATTTTGTTAAAATAAAAACAGATATTGACATGGCACTCTTGCTAGTAAGTGAACAGGATGATGTTCTGGAACCCAATTGTCTATACGATAAAACTGAATTTGCAGTATTAAGCGCAGTGGAAGAAAACAAGACAATAAAAACTATCCGTTCAAAGATATGCCATCTGATGTCCCCATGGGCAAACAGCAACTTTATTTCACTGGTACACTTAAAGAAAAAGCTATTTAATCAAATAAAAAAGCAGCCCTTCAGGAATGATTTGAAAATTCGTTTGCAAGCATAAATAATGTCGTGAAATTTTCCAAAAAAATACTGCTTGATAGTTACTATAGGGTAAAACTTGGCAAGGTAAAAGGCGATATTAAAGGTACGTGGAGGGTATTGAACGGAGTTCTTAATAGAGATCAGAAGAGAACTACACTTGCAAAAATTGAATGTCAGGATGAAACCATTATAACAAATCCAGATCTCATAGCGAACTGTATGAATACATTCTTTGTTAATCGAGCAGCTGATGTAGCTGCGAATATTGAATCCGAGGAAGATGACAATATCAATGCTTTTTTGACCTTACGTGAGTCGAGCCGCCCCTTTGATTTGAGAGAACACACTGTGCAGGAGATAGAAGATATAATCCACAATCTTAATGAAAGTAAAGCTTCGGGTATTGATGGCATACCAGTAAAAGTCGTAAAAAACTCATCATCGTCTTTGGCAAATTGTCTGGCAAAACTTTTTTCTATCATGTTATTAACAGGGAAATACCCTAAAAAACTTAAATTGCAAAAAGTTCTGCCATTGTACAAAGGTGGAGACAAAACAAAAACGCAAAACTACAGACCAATTGCAATTTTGCCAATTCTAAATAATGTAGTGGAGAAAATCATAAAAAACCAAATTTGTAATCACCTTGAAGATATAAACTTCTTGTATAAACAGCAATATGGATTTCGAAATGGGTCTGGTACTCAGGCAGCTCTTATTCAAGCCATGGACGACATTTTCTCGGCGTTAGACGGCGGATGCGTAGAAGTCTGAGGATTATTTATAGATTTACAGAAGGCGTTTGAATGTGTCAACCATGAAATACTATTACAAAAACTGCGCTATGCTGGATTCAGGGGCAGAACACTGGATTTGATGGGCAGTTATTTGGAGGAGAGATACCAAACGGTATTCAACGGGGAAGTTCGCAGCGAAGTAGAGAAAGCGTTTTGTGGTGTTCCCCAAGGTAGTGTGCTGGGACCGATCCTATTCCTGATGTTCATCAATGACATCAAAAATATCACGCTAAATGGCAAACTGTTTTTGTTCGCAGATGACATCGCTTTGTTTTACCCAACTAGATGTAGTAGAGTTCTACGAGCACAGATAGAATATGACATCTCGATGCTGCAGGAATTCTTCCGATTCAACAAAATTTCCATGAACTCCAACAAAACTAAATTCACTATCTTCTCACCTCGTCGAAGATCGGAAGCCAGCTTTATATTCACGGTAAATGGTACGGAAATCGTCGAGGAGAAAGAAGTCAAATTCCTGGGACTCACGCTGAGCAACAATCTCACTTGGAATCAGCATATAGCAAACCTTCAAAACAAGCTCTCGTATGGTCTCGGACTGCTCTATAAATTCAAAAATAAGCTGACTACTGATACAAAATATTTAATTTATGTATCACTGTTCCACTCACATCTTACATATATGCCAATGTGCTGGGCACATTAAAATACCGTGGAGCTTAAAAAGCTCCAAAGACTACAAAATAAAGCGGTCAAGCAAACGTTCCAATTGCCGAGAAGTTACCCCAGTCACCGATTGTATACGTCGAATTTCAGATCGCTGCTGCCAATAAATGGCCTATACAAATACCAGCTATTGGTTCACGTCTTCAAAAATGTCCACAACATCAACTACAACACAACGCAGCTTGTCTATCCAATGCATGGCTTCAACACTAGAGGTATCAACAACTTAGTCGCGGCGAGATGCAGGTTGGAAACCACGAAGCAAAGGTACCTTCATGCGGGGCCAATGGAGTTTAATAACCTACCAGCGGAATGTAAGAATGCATCATCGTTAGGCGTATTCAAACAACTAGTCAAAAAATACTTGCTAAGCGTTATTTAAATGAATAAGTATTGAAAAAATAATGAATGAATTGTATATGAATATTGTATGTTTTAAGAAAAACTAGCTGATTATTTATAGAAATCATAGTTATGCCAATGAGGCAAGCTCCTCTAGAGCCTTTAAGGGGCAATGGAGCACTAATTTAATTATATTGTTAACATATATTACTGTTGAAATAAAATAAAAAAAAAAAATAAAAAAAAGCAAAAATAGGCAAGAATAGCAAAATGCTTGAGTTTGACAATTCTGGCTATGAGAAAAAGAGAGCAGTCTGAAATGCATATACCTAGTTCTACCATGGGTATTGCAGTTCCCTCGCACGGATTCAACAATGGAATTTTTGCTTTAAAGAGAAAGGAGTGCGGATCTGATCAACTCCCACCGCAACTGATTCGCCGGATTCCACAATCAGTATGATTATAAGCTTTTTATATATTGAACTTCGCTGAACCGAACAAATGGACCAAGTGAGTCTTACAAAAAGTCTAGCTTAAATTCAGCATAAGTTGCATCGAAAAAATTAGATAATCATAGCGGATGAGTTATTTTAATAAAGCGGGCCAGAAATATGTGGTTGTAAAAGTTTTTTATACAATTTCAAACGATTTTTCATGTTTATTTGTACAGCAAAGTTGTTGGACAGGAGCAATAGGAATAATTTTGCTGAAGAACGATAAAATGATCAAATACAGGGGAAAAAGTGTACGAAAAAGCACGCAGTGTATTCATTAATTTAACATAAAAATGTCATATCTTTGAAAATGCTGAAGAACAAAGAATGAAATTTTTTTACATATAGTAAAAGTATCGGGCATGTGCTGCATTTCACCTTCGTACAAAATTGAATGTGAAACCAAAATACGTTGTGCTGTAATCCACGTTATACTGCACCTTTTATGACCATGTCAAATAGTCCTTTTTGGACAAGTTTCAGAAATCAGGGGCCAAATTTTTTACTATGTTACGCCATTTTTAATTCGTTCTGTTGCTTTTTTATAAATTGAATTGACTTCGAATTGAATTCGCACGAAATGCAGCACATGCCTGTATGTATAAGTACTCTGAAAATTGAAAATAGGTGATGACATATTTCGGTGACCTTGAACTTTGTCTTTTGTATAATACTTGGTAAGTCTAATATCATTACAAAGTAATAACGTAGAAAAACTCAAAACTGCACGAAGCCGACGTTTGTTTAAGGATTTTTGAATAAAAATTATTTTACAATTAATTAAAATTATTATAAATATTTTTTTCTTCTCCACTAAAAGTAATCATTGAAAAAAAATTGTAAAAAAATTAATTTTTGTGTTGAATTGTCGTATGGAAACTATCGTATTCATATCAGGGGTTGAATTACAGCTTGCTTTCCAGTCTTGCACAATTTAAAACCGGTCCTAATGCTTAGAAAAGCCAGGGGCCGAATTGCAGCATCCGTGATCGACCAAAATTGTATAAGATTGATGAAACTTGTCTCGTCGTGCCCTTCGTAATTTAGCTTGATCACGGATGCTATAATTCGATCCCAGCATGAACGCAGTTCGAAAAAGCATGTTCGAATATGCAAAAAGCAGGGGCTGAATTACAGCATCCGTGATCGAGCCAAATTACGAAGGGTACGACGGGACAAGTGCCTATCAATCTTGTACAATTTTGCTCGATCACGGATGATGTAATTCGGCCCCAGCACAATTGGCGTCGATCGTTTTTTTAATACCATGTTCATGCTCATAAAAAAGCTGGGGCCGAATTACAACACCCGTGATCGAGCCAAATTGTACAAGATTGATAGGCACTTGTCTTATCATGCCCTTCGTAATTTTGCTCGATCACGGATGCTGTAATTCGGCCCCTGCTTTTTGCATATTCGAACATGCTTTTTCGAACTGCGTTCATGCTGGGATCGAATTACAGCATCCGTGATCAAGCAAAATTACGAAGGGCACGACGAGACAAGTGCCTATCAATCTTTTACAATTGGCCCCAGGGCCGAATTGCAGAATTCGTGATTGAGCAAAATTGTACAAGATTAATAGACACTTGTCTCGTCGTGCCCTTCGTAATTTTGCTCAATAGCGGATGCTGTAATTCGGCCCCTGTCTTTTATTAGCATTAGGACCTGTTTTATATTGGGCAAGACTTGAATGCAAGTTTTTGACGTTCCCTTTAAAACTTGCCGAACATTTCTACACTTGGAAATAGTTGAATTCAATTTCATCTCTTCTTTGCTTATTTTCTTAAAAACAAGATCATCAAAATAACTCACACACAAATTGCAGTACAACCGAATATAACAAACTCCCCTTCATATGCGAAAAATAAAATGAAGCGCAGCGTCAAAATTGCGAAAATAAAGGCCCATTTCCAATAACGCTTGAGATGCGTTGCGTTTTACGCTGCGGAAGCTGCGGAAAAAAAGCAATTTCCAATAGAGCGTGTGCGTGAACATATGGTTGCCGGTCTTCTGCTTAGCGAAGCATAATTTTAATGTGTAAAAGACTTACAAGTTTATTCAAAATAAAATACACTGATGCTTTGTGTTGTGTCTTCCTGCATACTATTGGTCCCGTAAAAGGTTTTGCTGCAGTATGGACAGATAGGGCGAGTTCGAAAATGCATTCTTACAAAGCATCAGTGTGTTTTATTTTGAATTGGTGCTAAGTTAAAATACAAAAAATGCGCAGCTCTGTTGATATTCTTAAAAATAGTATAATTGCGCAGTTTTAATAATCTTCGAACTAATTCAAAATAAAACACACTGATGCTTTGTAAAAATGCATTTTGGAACTCACACATATAGTTAGGCACTCCGGCATGTCGCTGCAGATATATCGTGAGGGTGGAGCGCGTCTTAAATGCCTGTGACCATTGTGCACCACCGCCTGTTCTTATATGCATTTTTGAACTCGCCCATATAGTCAGGCACTCTGGCATGCCGCTGCAGATGTTTCGTGAGTGTGGAGCACGTCTTAAATGCCTGTAATAAATTTTTTAGTTTCTCTCAAATTCTAGTAACCTTTTTTTAATTTTTCCTTTGTAAAACTGAACAGCTGTTTTGCTGTCAAAGCTTCACGCGCATGAAATATTAAATTTTTCGAATATTTTACGCTGCGTGCAAACGCATGCTGTTCGTTGGAACCAGTTAGGTATGTCTTCATATATTGAATATTTGCGTCAATTTACGAAACGCATCTCACGCGTTATTGGAAATGGGCCTTAACCATAGTAGAATTAGAGAAGGTAGATGCATTTCGGAGAGACAGACTGCCGGAACTGTCAAAAAGAAGTTGACAGCCCATACAAAATCTGAAAACGATGAGAATACGATAAGAAAGCAAAAATAGGCAAGAATAGCAAAATGTTTGAGTTTGACAATTCTGGCTATGAGAAAAAGAGAGCAGTCTGAAATGCATATACCTTCACTAGTTCTACCATGGCCTTAACAAAAGGAGCACAAAAAAAGACACAGTTTCGATAGTATCGTAAGTATAGACGTAGAATTCCTTTTTATACAGTAGTAAAGAAAACTCTGCTTTTTTCATGTATACTCTTCAAAACTTTTTTAAAGTATTTCATCTTCTAAATAAAAATTATTCAAAAACAAATTTGTTGTTGTTGTCCTTCTTTAAACTTACCTCATATAAAAAGCTCACAATTAAATTCATGTAAAAATTTGTTTTGTTTTATAAAAAGTTTTCGTTCGATATTTATGGTGATGAATTTGTTGTTCTTTTTCATTTGTTTTGTTGGTTAAAACTAAATATAACTCAGAGCTATGTTTAGTTAATGGAAATAAATATGGGTAAATTGAATTATTTATTTTTCCTGTAGTAAAGATTATTTTCATATGTATATATGAAAAGTAATTTAAAATTAAAATTTTAGTTAACAAAATAAATTTGTAATATGGAAAGAATATAATGCATAATAAAAATAATTCGAATTTATTATGGTATTAAAAAAATAAATGTAAAAGCACAACGCATGCTTAAGCCCATATGACACTTGTTTTTTTTTGCATTTTTAAGATCTGAAAAATCCAAATAGAGCAACACACCAAACGAAGCTATTCAATCTTAAAGTGGTGTGAGGAGTACGATATAGGTATGGCTGAAAAATGTAAAAAAAAGTTACTTTTTCAGACGCTGGCAGCTTAAAATTTGACAGATTCAATTATATTGTGACACTTCACAATTTGTATACAAATAGTTTTATTAATATATGATTATATATTAATACAAATCACAATTGATATGAAAACCAATATTGTGAGCATCGCACAATTAAATCTTTTATCTGCTTCATATTTGATGGAGTCAGAGATAGAATCCCAACGCAGAAAGGAAAAGTATTTCTCCAAGTTGCTGAGCAGCTCTACATTTGACGAGACTCAATATTTTTGCTGACAAGAACAACTCCTGCTCAAACAACCGCTTTTAAACAGCCTCCTCAAATGAAGCAGCTGATTTTTTATTTCTTCCACAACTTTGATAGTAAAATTTATTATTTAAACATCAAAACAATTTTTTCCCAAACCAATAATTTAATATTTTTACAAAATTCGAAATTACTTGGAAATGTAATTTTTAAACAGCCTACTATCATTATCTTTTTTTCACAAAGTATTTCTTTCTTTTTTACCCTTCTTTTAATATCTTAAAAATGCAAAAAAAGCAAGAGTCATACCAGCATTAGTAACGCATGCGCAAATTTGCGTTGTAGTATACATACATGCTGAAAATTAACATTCGTTTTATTCGTACTCCAACTCATGACAGAATAACCAGGTAGGACCGACTCGGAGAGGAATGAAGTAGAAAGCAGAGAAAAGCGAGCTAGTTGTCAAATACAGCTGTTCATGTCGAGTAAAAATTAAGAACATCTAAAACATTTTCAGCTAACTGAACCAACAACAATTATCAAGCAAATCTAAAACAACGACGCACAGAAAAGAGCATGATCACATCGGTTGAGTAGCGCTAGAAGGAATTAGCCGAATCGTCCACAGAAAATAAACATAACTTTGCTTACTATGTCCCGCTTTTCACTCGTCACACAAGAAAATTCTAGAGCTTGCGGCGAAAGCAATTATTGCTCTGGTAGCAAGATCTCTTTGTCCTGCTTTTCACTCGGCAATAATTGCCTTTAGGGCTGTTCACATTTCAAACCGCTCATCAAATCATTTGTCAAATCGTTTGAGCACAGAAGTGTTCAGACTCATCAAATTTCATTTTATCTTGAACACCGAAGTAAGCACATCGCAATGACGGAAAAATTTTAATACCACTTGTTATTAAAATTGTATTGGAAGAAGAAGAAATTATTTTGTAAATTATTATAAATTGCTTGCAACAGTTATTTGTTATTATTTTGTTATTATTTTCTTCCGCTCCCTCTTTTGCTGCGATGTGCTCAGGTTGAAAACCTTTTTGAACTGACAAAATCGTACTGCACAATTTGACGAGTGTTCACACTGGTCAAATCGTTCGTCAAATCAGCAGAAAAATCAAAAAATTTTGATTTTCATCAAACGATTTGACCAACGATTTGATGAGTGTTCACACTCGTCAAATCACCATCAAATCCATACAAATTCTGTTGGTCAAATCAATTGTCAAATCATTTGATGATCGATTTGATGAGCGGTTTGAAATGTGAACAGCCCATTTGCCGCAAGCAGTTTGTGGATTATTCGCCCGCATGAGGGGGCTTACGAAAGTCCCCTTTAAACCCGAGTAGTCAACAAACTACTTGCAGCGAATTATTTCTTATAGAATTGCCGAGTGAAAAACGGCCCTTTGCAGCACATGCAGAACCAAAACAACAATATCAGAAGCTAGTAGCAACGTTGCCAGTTATGTTGGAAAAATCCCATTCGTGGTAATTTTTAATTGGCCTTAGGAATTTTTGTTTCCGGGAATTCCTATTAAATTTTTTAATTCAGCGTGGTATTTTTTGATTGGCGTGGAAATTCAGCGGGGTATTATTTAAATTTCCGTGGGAGTTGGTAATATTCTTCTTAAATTTTTTTTTCTTTTTTAGTAAGCAAAGTTTGTTTATGGTATTTCTTAATGTTTTTTTAAATTGTTTGTGCATATGGAACTTGTTGTGGTATTTTTTAATGCGAATGAGATTTTTGTGGCAATTTTAAATGCATATGGAATTTGTGGTGGTATTTTTAAAACGCGTGGTATTTTTGAGGTAATTTTTAATGATCGTGAGATTTTTTTTTGATATGTTTTGATTGCGATAGAAACTTTTTTGTTTTATCTTTACCATGGTAATTTATGTCACTGTCAAAAAGGGAACTTTTTGTCGGAATTGTTTTAAATTTTAACTGGCAACCTTGGCTAGTAGTAGTACATTTTTTTGTAGCCACATACCGGCTCTCTAGCCACGTGCAACTGTATTCTCTATTGTATTACAACCCAACAAGCCATGAATGTCACTGTTCCAGCTAAACGGTACTTAAAACGTCAGCGTCTGATGTTCTGGTATGAAAACAACATGTTTTTGTATCTTTAAACCGTTCTCTACATAATTGTAAAGTCCCTTTTTATACCTATCAAGAATCGAATTGAAATTTATATCATATTCGCTTGATGCGTCGTTTGTTCTTGTCTTTTTTCCCTCTCTTTTTCACCCGTTCGCCAAAAAACTCTGAAATATGGATTGAATCTTGTATTGAAATCAGGGTAGTGCAGTTGAGTTGCCGTTTATTGTTTAGTTTATTAATGCAACTTAATAAAAACCATTTCAGGAAAAGGTTACACTTGCTTAAAAACAAATAAAATTAATATACAACTTAAAGTTTTCTATATGACCTTGTTATTTATTGTGTTGATTTTCTATGATTTAAATACAAATTGTTCTAATCTGACCTAAAGCTCAATAAACAATTTTAAATTATCAAATAACTAGAATTTGTATTTAAAATCAAGAATGATTTAAACTATCAAACATTTAGAATTTTTATTTAAATCATAGAAAATCAACATTAATATACAACTTAATAAATGGTACGCTTATATGAAACAAACAATGCATAGTTTGCTGACAACGAAACGGTCCGCTTCCTTTAAAAAGTGCACACCGTTTTCAAGGGAGCCGATTGGCTATCTGGGAAACAAAAAAAGGAACGCATTTGATGTGTATTTATAGATGTATGTTTTACATAAATATTAATAAAAAACAACAACAACAACAACAAAAGCAGCATAACAACGAACGACGTGATTACGAACCAAACAAGCAAACACAACAACAACAACAACCTTAAAAACATCATAAGCAGCTACTGCATCTAAGCAGCTAGCAGCTTGTGCATTTCTCATACGAATATATGAATTTTTCATCTTCTTAGATTTTACTATTTTATTAGATATTCGTTTTATTCCCACTAATAACAGCCCTATTCTGGTTGTTAGCTTAACAAGAAATAGTTAAGGAGCTCTTGTTAAGCTGATTGTTATGTTAAGTAAATGTTGGTATTCTTAAAAATCATTAACAACATAAAAGCTTAAAAAAGCTTTTAAAGTTCACCATGCATGGTGAAAATCGATATGCCTATTGAAAGAAGATATGCGCTATATAAACAGATGCTTCGAGTGCAGCTTGTGACTTTGCAAGCGCTTGAAAAATTTGCCACGGCTACTGAAAGATTTCATTATCAACACTTAAAATAAGTAAAAAATTCGTCCATTTTTCAGTTTAATGTATTTAAACTCAATATTATATTATAATTTGTATTTTTTTATTATTTTCACAACAATTTTCTATCTAAGCACATATATTTCATTCGTTGTTAAGACTCTATCTGTTATTAACAAAATTGTAAGGAAAAGAGCGTTTAAATTTGCAGCAGAATACGAAAACTTAACAAATTGTTAATATTAACTATTATGTTAATGTAGTGAGCTTAGTTAAGCTGCCTGAATAGGGCTGTAAAACTGATATTTTGGCATATTTTTTTTCTTGGTACGATGAATATTAAAGGCTGTGGGTATACCCCAAAGTGTCAAATATCACTTTGAAAAAATTCGTGAAAATGACCTCCATATAAACCGCGCTGTAAGACGTAATTCTACGTCAAAACTGTCCAGTACCAAGGCTCATTTATAAGGTTGCGGCACTTGTGGCGAGCTCGGTCGAACTGTCAGAATGAAGAAAAGAAATGAAGAAAATGAATGCTTAGAACAAATACCCCTTTTATATTGGTCAAGACTTGAAGTCAAGTTTTCAAGTTTGTAGGCAATTCGCCGCACATCGGAAGCGACGGAAGGGAAAAAGAAACTTGAAGCTGTACCGGCAATTTTTCGGGTTTTTCGTGTTCCTTTTGCTATTTTCGCGTTGTTGACAGTGCTTTTTATTTTATTTGTCGCATATCAATGTGAGTTTGCTAGACTTCGGTTGCATTAAAATTGTTTTGATTTAATATTATTTAATTTGCATTAAATTTTTAAGCAAAAACGTTTTGTTAACTTCCATCGTGGTAAAAAAATAAAATTCAGTCTGCAAATTTCTATAAACTATAATTCATTTGCTTGCTACCTATCTCGTTTTATTTTTAGAAAACAAGGAAAGAAGACAAGAACTTGAAATCAAGTCTTGACCAATGTGAAAACTTTCGTCAAGTTCAAAAGAGAACGTCAAAAAACTTGACTTCAAGTCTTGATCAATGTAAAAGGGGTCAAAGAAAAGCACAGTGATAGTTCGAGCAAAGACGGAAAAAGAGTGCATTTCTCTCAAGTGCCACAACCTTATCAATGAACCCGTACACAGTAGCTCGTTCCTGTAACAAAATAAACAAGCTACCGATTTGTGTGACGTCAGCAGTTATCGATTCCTAGTTACAGATTTCCTGACAACTAATGTTAGAAGAATACAGGTATATGCACCAGATGAGAGCATACTGCCGGAATCATGGCAGAATTAGAGAAGGTATATGCATTTCAGACTGCGCTCCCTTTCTCATAGCCAGAATTGTCAAACTCAAGCATTTTGCAATTCTTACCTATTTTCGCTTTCTTATAGCATTCTCATCGTTTTCAGATTTTGTATGAGCTGTCAACTTCGTTTTGACAGTTGCGGCAGTCTCCCTCTCCAAAAAGCATATACCTTCTCTAATTCTGCCATGGCCGGAATTGTCAAAACGAAGCAAAACTTTTTCTTTATTTTCTTTTGTTTCCATTCGCCACACAGCTAAATTTGAAAGACATGGCAGTATGGAAAGAGAGCACAGTCAGCGCTGCATATACCTCTATCCTTCTACCATGGTTAAAATCGGTAAAAACTCGCACCGTGATGAAAAAGAACACAAATCGAGAAGAAAATTTGCGAAATTGAGTCAAATGACAAGCAGCTGTTTATCGAATATATTATTTTTAGTTGCGCTAAAACTTTATAATAAATAGGTGCTTGTCTTGTTAATAAAAAGTGAATATTTGCAGTTTACGAAAATTAATTATGTTATAATGATGTGTGTTAATGGTTGCGGAAATAATCAACGATTATGAATGTAAATAATTTTACACTTAGTGCTGTGCAGCAAAAACTTAGCAAATATATGCAAATATATGGTACTCTTTCATAGCTTAAACATATACTGTTTCGCCAAAATTTTTAATTTTTATGTATATAGGCATTATTTATAAATTGCATTACCTTTAAAATTAAAACGTTTTTTATGAACAATGAAATATTTCAATCCGTAAAAAATTCGACTTATTTTATATAAGTAACCATTTTTAAAGCTATATTTCGAGTACTTATAACTTAATAATACACAACATTACTGACATTAGATAAGTCGGTAGAATTCTCACTTGCCGCAAAGCCATGGCACAATTACTGGTAGTAGCGTAGACTGGCTTTTTTCTCACGAGCGGCGATGGGTAGTTGTCAAAATTAGCTGTTCATGCAATTAATCAAAGAAAAGTGAAAAAATAAGCGACGAATTAAGCATAGCTAGTCAACTGCAACAAACTAAAAACATTTCAATCAATTTCGCGAATAAATTTAATGAATCAAAGATAAGTTAAAAATAAGCACATAGCTAGTCAACATCAGCAAACTACAACAATCTTTAGCTGTTTTTGACAACTACCAATCGCCAAAAAAACTGTCACGGCTACCTTGTCAAATAATTATACCATGCCACAAAGCCAGTGAGAAAAGTGACACAATGGCCGCATTCAGCGAAGACAACTGTTGTGAACTGTAATGGTAGCGCTACTTTAGTTCACGATGTTTTTCTCTGAATGTGTTGCTACTCTACACGTCAGAAGTTAGATTAAATTTAATTTGTTTGTAAATTTAATTCAATTGCAAAGGTTTCTCACTTAAATTTGCTGCGTTCTCTCTGCGTTTATTAATTTAAAAGCGTCAGTAACAGCATCTGACAGTTAAGCAAACAGTTGTGTTCATGTAGCATAGAATTTGTTCGCTCGATTAAAAGGCGTTCGCTAATTCAGCGAATTTTTACACAACAGTTGCCAACTGTTGTCTGCGCTGAATGCGGCCATTGTTATCGATTCACTTTACGTACAGAAACACTTTTTTAAAAGGTTCCATTGAAATGAAATCAGAACATGTGATAGCCTATGAGCCTGTTCTCACGCGCCTCACGTTAGGCGGACCATCGGATTAATTTTGACGTATACTGGTAAGGTAGGAAGTGGGAAGGTGACAAGTTACGTAAGGCAGCATTTTCAAAAATTTTAAAAATTTTGCGATTCATTTTGAAGTCTGTTACTTTGAAGTTTTATTGTTTGTCATTTTCCTCTTGGTTCTCTTATGTTTTAGCGCAAATAAATTTTGTTTTGCATTGGTTGGGTTGTTACTTTTAGTTATTTCTAATTGTTTGCGTTGCTGTTTAATTTAAGATCTACAAAGTAATGCATTTTCCGAAATTAAAGAGCACATTTTATTGACTGTTCTCTGAATTCAAAATAAGGCGGTCTTAAAAAAGTCGGTAATAAGAACACCTGACAGATGCATAGTGTCAAATGAATGCCATTACTCTGCCTTTTTTAAGGCGAGTGAGAACAGTGTCTATCATAGAAGTAAAATATAAGGAAATGATGTTGCTAACACATACACTGTACGTGAGCTGTCGCACCATTCGTAAATTGTGCGAGCGAGACAGAGGGTGTTTTTTGACATTTTTGAGAACCCTGGCATCTGATTGGATGACTCCTCAGCAAAATAGTTGAAAATCATTTAATTTTAAGTATTTTTCACTGCTTAAAAAGCGAAATAATCAAAGAAAAAAACCACAAAAATAAATGCAACATGAGTTGTGCTGTTAAAAATTTCAAAACTTCCCGAAAACTTAAAAACAATGCGCTTTCGTTCCACAGGTAAATATGTCCATACGATTTGAACTCTTTTAACAAAAGTGCTTTATTTAGTTTCTAACGATATTTTTGTAACTTATTTATATAAGAAATGTATATATTTCTAGTTAAAAATGGTTTAAAAATGCAAATTAGACCCCGTTGATATTGCGCCAGTTTGATCAAACCACATCTGTCAAAACACAAACACTGCTTCAGGGGCGCAGTCATTTTTCACAGTTGAATATATTTTTGGGGCGATATTGTTTTCAGCATGGTGAATCAGATTTAGTACCTGTTTGTTAAATTTTTCTGATTTCTGTACAATAACTAGGCAGAAACACAAAAAAAAGGATTTTAAAAAATTAATCTATTTTCTTTTGTAATTAAAATTCAGGTTAAGAATTTGAGGCTTTAAAATTTAGAAAAATTACCTAAAATTCTTGCTGTTTTTCTAGTTTTTCAACAAAACTAAGTTTAATGGGTATTAAAACAAAGGTAATGCGCGTATCTATTCAACGAGGTGTCAAACATAAAATTCCATGCATAACTTTTTAAAATATATTTTTTTTTATAATTAGAATTTGTCTGAAAAACTAGTGGTTTCCCTTTTACGAAAGTAATACATAAAAAAATAATTATTAAAAAGATAACTACATCTAGAAGTACTGTAGACAGCAAAGACTGTGTTGTACTTACTGAGGGTTGTAGTCCCTAAGCAGCGGCCGACAGCCTCCTATTAAAAAGAGACAACTAAATACATTTATTTTTTTATTAAATTTGTAAGAACGGGGAGATTATGATTTCCAGGGCACCGCGATTTGACAGTGGATTCAGGAAGGACTTTAACAAAAGATAAGAATGGCCGATTTTTTAAGAAAATTTTTATTTTGTTAGATGTTTTGAGAAAACTCAATATTTGTCTAAGTGTATAACCGATATTGATTATTAAGGTTTTATTTGAAAGGTATTATATATATATTATATAACGGTAGTTTTTGAGAAAATAACGGTTTTATGTAAGAAAATATTTTAATTTTGCATACAAATAGCTATAAGATATTAAATACGCAATGGATTTAATTCATTTAATATTATTATAAAAGCTTTATTATACATAATATATAAAGCTTTTAACGGATTTAATTCATTTAAAATTATTATAAAAGCTTTATTATATATAATATATATAATTATATATATAATATATATATATAATAATAAGGAATTAAATCCGTTGCGTATTTAATATCTTATAGCTATTTGTATGCAAAATTAAAATATTTTCTTACATAAAACCGTTATTTTCTCAAAAACTACCGTTATTGCTATGGATTATGAAAAGTAAATTATTGAAGCCTAAAAATTTATCTTTCGTTTGGTATATATGGTTTATTTAATTTTTGATGTGTTTTTTTATGATGAAATGATTTGCCCTTGTACGGAAAATTGTTAATTCAAGCATATTTACCTTAGTTGTCTTGTATTCTTATTCTATATTTTCTTATATCACCATTACAATAAAATACTATTCTCAAGGCAACATTGTAGCTGTAATATTTATATGAATGAATAGGATTTTCTAGCTAGCTAGACAATGCAAATAGCAATTTTTATTAATTTTATGTAATATAGTGTAAATTGTAAAGAATATATATGTGTATATATCAAATGAAAGGTTAAATTGTAAGCTTTAAAAATAAAATATAATTTTAGTACCTTTATAACGCAAATTTAGTAGGAAGTAACGGTTTTTTAATTACAAATTTCAAATATGATATAGTTTTGCTTATAAAATTACAAATTGAAGACCTTTTAGCAAAAAAAAAAAATTAAAAAAATCGATAACTAGTTGAGTAATCGATTTTTTGTTCGGCCAAGCATTTCTTTTTGTTGTTCTATACCAGAAAACACTTTCAAATCGCGGCGCCCCGGAAATCGTAATCATGCCGTGAAAACCTCTCGATTTTAAGTAAAAAGGGTTGTATCTTAAATGCATGTATAATTAAGCCAATTGCGAGCGATTAGAAATTTTTTTGATAGAGTTGTTGCTATTCTTAAAATGTTCCTAAAATTTTAATGCATAAGAACAAACTTTAATAGTTAGGGCCTTATTTTACGATACAATCGAATACAGCCTTGTGTGATTGTTTCTGTATTTGTGTGAACCAACCTAGTAAAAATATGCGATCGCTCCTATGAGGAGCAACAAGAGAGCGCTCTTTTGCTGTATTATTCTACCAAAAAGTGAGCACTTGTGCTCTTGTGCTCCTTTACTGTTTTATAAAATCAAAAGGCGAGCAATCAATGAAAAAAAAAGAACATAAAGTGAGGCATGTAAGTAAGTAAGTAATTTTTATTGAGTCTTCAGAACAATAACAAGGAAATAAGCAGAATGACAGCGAATGAGAAACAAAGAACAGCAAAAATTATTCTTTTACAATAAAATGAAAGTATGCAAAGGCAAAGTAAATGACAGACAAAAAAAGTGATCAAATGTATGCTCATGACATTTTTAAATTACGTTGATGTTAAATCTAATAAAATTTAAAAACTAAATGAAAATAAATAACAAAATTAAAGTAAAGGTTAAATAATATTTACATATATACACTTAATGCAACCATAATATTAAGATATACATTCAGCCTCTATATATATTAGGGCTAGCTCTACGGTAAAGTTCTGGTAATAAGGACGTGGCTGAATTTAAATTCGAGTTTAAAGTAAAATCTATATTTTCATTGATTACTCCAATAGCTGAAATATAATTTACGTTAGACCAGTTATAATCTTTTTGTGAATTAAAAACATGATTTATTAAATCATTATCTAATAGAATCAATTTATTTATACATTTATCCATATGAAACAGTAAATATTTACATAAAGGAATGATACGGGCTTTATTATAGACATAAAAATTGGAAAAACGTTTAGTACAGGATTCAAAATTTTTATCGATACAATATCTCAAAACTTTACGCTCAAATTTTTCAAGAGTCTGTGCAACTGTAGGGGAGATTGTAAACCAAATCGGAAACGCATACATTAAAACTGATCGTATACTAATTTTATATATAAGTAATTTAGTATTTATTGACAAAAATTTATTTCTTAGTAAATTAGTAAACATACCCAAAATTTTTCTTGCTTTTTTAAGAATTAAGTTTGCATGGATATTAAATCTTAGGAGATAATTAAAGGAAACTCCTAAGTATTTAATAACATTTTTAAATGGAATGTTTGATCCACAAAGAGATCATTTCAAATTTATACTCTGAGGTACAGTGTCTCTATGACACTTGCCCGACGGATTTCTAATACAAATAGCTTCCGATTTGGATGTATTTATTTTTATGCCCCAATCTTTTAAAACATTTTTTATTTTTTCCAAATGGGCGTGAACTAAGGCAAGAGCCTCATTAGGAGTAGAGCCATGAGCATATGCAAGCGAGTCATCAGCGTATAAAATACCAGTAGATCCATTGAAAGTATGGGGAAAA
The DNA here is from genome assembly GCA_963920525.1 of Dichetophora obliterata. Classification (NCBI taxonomy): domain Eukaryota; kingdom Metazoa; phylum Arthropoda; class Insecta; order Diptera; family Sciomyzidae; genus Dichetophora; species Dichetophora obliterata. Next base: position 95,106,311 of record OY986435.1, on the reverse strand, counting down.
TCATGAATAAAGATACTGTATAAATGAGGAGCCATAATAGAACCCTGGGGCACACCACTTTCAATTTTACCAAGGTCTGAAGGTATATTATCAATGTTAATAAAAAATTTACGATTATTCAAAAAACTACTAAGAATTTTTATGAAAGAAGGATTAAAACCAATCCTCATTAATTTGGAAATAATGCCAATGTGGTAAGCTTTATCAAAGGCCTTTTCTATGTCCAGAGAAACTGCTACTGTACATTTTCGATTACGGAGATTTAGAATAATATCATTTTGGAATTTTAATAAAGCATGAACCGTTGAATGTTGTTTTTTGAAGCCAAATTGAAAATCAGAAATATATTGAACATTAACATTATTATCTAGTTTGTCTTGAATAATTCTTTCAAGAATTTTCCCAAGATTAGAAAGCAAAGAAATAGGTCTAAAATTATTCACTTCAAAACAGTTTGGTTTTTTTTGAATAGGAATAATTTTAGCAATCTTCCAAGAATCAGGAAAATAACCGTTATTAATACAGTTATTAAAAATAATAGTAAGAAATTCAAAAACAATAATAGGCATTTTTTTAATTAAAAAATTTGAAATGTTATCTGGCCCAGTAGACTTTTTAGCGTTAAGATTTTTAACATAAAGGCAAATTTTGTCCGAATTTATAAAATGTGAGCTATCAGGAGGAAAAGAAGAAGTAAAAGAAGGACCAAAGTGATAAATAGATAATGGATAAGAATTAAGAGTGTTAAGTACTTCGGATTCTAATTCAAAAATATCCGATCTATCAGGAACTGTTTTACTTCGCGAACAAATTTAATGAATCAAAGAAAAGTTAAAAATAAGCACAAGCTAGTCAACAGCAGCAAACTACAACTCCCGTAGCTATTTTTGACAACTACCAATCGCCAAAAAACTGTCACGGCTACCTTGTCAAATAATTATATCATGGTCCGGACACTGTTTGTGTTCGCGATAAATTTATAGCGAACATTGTTCGTATAAACAGTAAAATAGGGCGAAAGAACGAAGATTCCTTTGTGCGCTCTGATCGAACGGCTTTCGATCTCATTGGTATCAAAGTTGTTTTACTGAGATGAAAACGGTCGAAAAAAAATTATCTTGTATGTTTATTTTTGTTATGCGGTGAATTGCCTCAAAAATGGAGGAAAATGAAAACAAATGTGAAATTGATAAACTTAATAAAATCTTAATTGATAAAGATCGGTTCATTGCTGAATTAAAATCTTAAATTGAAAGACAAACCGAACATATTGAAAAATTAAACAAAAATGTGTTATTGTTAATACTATGTTCGCACTGAGTTAAAATTAAGTAATTTCGTGAGATAATTTCGAAATTGTACAAAAGCGTTCCCACCGGGTTTTGATAATTTCGTTTGACGTTTAATTTTTTTATTGGGAATTAATTATTATCATATAATTTTTTAACAATATACAGCAGCATGAATCCAGAAGAACTTTCAAGAGTTGTTTTATTTAATTTAAATGAGCTTGAAGATACAGTAAAATGAGTAGATTCTATGATAAATGATATAAAGCATATGAAGAAAAGCCAAGATTTGATATTGAAAATCAACAACCGACAAAGCAAACAGCAAATAAGTTCAAAGTGACAACAAGATTATTGATATGTCAAAAAAAGATGTGTTCAATGCACAGAATTTTTATGACTTCAAGGTTGCAAGTGAATTGTAGCCTAATTTCGTGAGTAATTTAAACGAAATTAGCTTAATAGAGGTAATTTACGAAATTAAGCAATTGTATGGGAAATTACCATTTTTATTTTATAATTTCAGACGAAATTACACAAAAGCTAGAAATTACGTAATTTGGGCTCAGTGTAAACATAGTATAAATCAAAATGTGGCTGAACTTGCATCAGCACTAAATGTGTCAAATACAAATGTATCTTTAAATGTAAATCGGGCATTTGGAAAACGTCGTCTTGAAATCTCTGCTGATACGTTAGTATCCGGAGCTAGTTGTGCTAAATTAAACAAAGCCATTCTATCAAAAAATTCAGTTGCTGTGGCTGCAGGTGCCGTAGGGATTGCTGCTGTTGCTGAGGCTGCTGGTGTAGTTGAAAATGTCATGGAAACAGTAGCTGAAAATTTTAGTGAAAACGAAAACTGTAGGCATAAAGTGCAACAAAATCATGATACTTCTATGATTCAATCCAACCCCAATTTAAATGGCGTGCACATTGAAAATGACGCACGCTTAATACAAAAGTCAAACTCAAAGCCTAAAATTACTCCCACTACAAATACTTGGGCTGACATTGTTGCAAGCGGAGAAGAGCCGGAAATTTTGCAAAAAACAACTCCAATCCAGCTTGGTCTTAATCAAAATGGTGACTGTAGCAACATACTTACAAATATTAGAAACCAATTTGGCACTGCAGGATATGAATGGTTGCAGCTGCAAAAAAATGTTGCTCCTCGAATTATTTGTCATAACCTGGATATAAAAGCTAATATCATGAATTGTCTCAGTGAAGGTGGCTATGAATTCAACACTTTTGCCGAAAAGGGGTGAAAGCGGAAAGCTTTCATTGTTCGTGGTCTAATTCATGGAAACAGTGATGAAAACGTCAATTTGATTGCAAATACTATGGTGGAGTATCACATTGGTGGTATTGCTAGTATTTTGCCGTTTGAAATTCCAACAATGAAGCGAAACACAAATTCAACTCCGCTATATCAGTTGGTTCTGGACAACGATGCTGACGTTTCTAGACTTGCACAAATCAACACCATAGACACATTTCGTGTCAAGTTTGAAAAAATGTATAATTCAAAAGTGGTGCCATGTCGGTGCTGTCAACGGTTCGCTCACACTGCTTCTTCTTGTGCTTTCAATTATCGCTGCGTTCAGTGTCTAAATAAACATGGTCCTGGAAACTGTCCGAGAGCTAATGATAAAAAACTTCCAATCGGCTGTATAAATTGGCACACTGCTGGCTTTAAACAAAATGGGCATACTGCAAATGACTTATCGCATTGTGAATTTTACAACAATTTCAAAAATAGACGTGGTGTTGCGGCTACTGGAGTGCTCAATAAAGGTGCGAAACTCGGCAGTATGCAAAATTCAGTTCGTGTTTCTACATCTTCAAACTCTAATCAACATTCAACCTCTTCTGGATTTTTCAATCAAAATACGCTGGACGATATTCGTACTCCGGCAAATGAGCCAAAAATTGATAGAAAGAAGTCAAAATCAAATAAAATTTTAAATAAAAGATCGGGTGAGTCTAACGGTAAAATTTCTGGATCTAGCTCTGAAAATATAAATAAAGAAAAATTGCGTAAAGTGTTTGGTGAATTTTGTGAATCAATGGAAAAATGGCTTTAAATGGTAACAGTTGTTTCTTTAAATGTGTGTTCCATTGTACATACAAAGCGTATCTCTTTGTTGTTAGATTTCATAGAGCAGACACGTGCAAATATTTTTATGTTCCAGGAAACCCAAATTGACTTGAAGAGTAAAATCAAAATACCCGGTTACAACATTTTTCGTAGTGACATATTGCGGGGATGGGGTGGTACAGCTATAGTTGTTAGTAATTGTATTGCGGTTAGAAATTTAAAAATCACCCGAAATCTTATTCATTCTACCTCAATTGAGTGTAAAATTTCAAATTCGTGGCATCGATTCTCTTCAGTATATTTTCCACATGGAAAGCTAAACTCTGATGGCATTAAGACTTTTTTCTGTGAAAATTCAAACACTTTTTTCGGTGGTGATTTGAACGCTAGGCATGTGTCGTTTGGTGATGTGTCAAATAATATTTATGGCAATTTTCTTCATGATATAGCGAATACCACAAATGCAAAAATTTTTAATTCTATTACGCCCACTTGTTTAAAATCTGTTTTTGGCTCGTTTATAGACAAATTTATAACAAACTCTAGCATTGTACCATCTGGTGTCGTAAGTTCAATACCGTCTTTTTCGGATTACTTCGCAATTAAATGTACAATTCCACTTGCATTTTCAGACACCGCAAATTTTCACACTAAAACTAAACTATTCAATAAAGTAAATATAAATAACTTAAATTCCTGTATTTTGCGTAAATTGAACAATTGGACTCTGCCTCTCGATCAAAATTTGATGAACGGTGACTGTGAGCAAGTAGCCATAAACATTGAAAAAATCTTTCACTCAGCCATTGATAGGCATGTACCGGTTTCTAGTTGCACGAAACCCAGAGTGCTTTTTTCTCCAACTACTTTAGCTCTCCAACGTGAATCCAAAAAGATTCAAAGCAAAATTTTTGCTCTTGGCCCTTTTCCTCCGATTCTACTATTAAATCAGTTAAAAGCTCGTTTAAAACTTTTAAAAAATATGGTTTTAAATAGTTTTCGGTATGAAACTGGGAAATTCTTTAAAAATGCCTTTAACACTGTGGAAACAAATCGTGATGCTTACAAAATCGTAAAAAATTTTACTGGGCACAAAAAAACGGAAAAAAGTTGTGATATCTCTGGTGATTTAAACATTGCAAGTCTGCTTGCTGAAAATTTTTCGGCTAATCACAAACTTACCTCTGGATTCGATTCTGAACTCAAAAACATTGTAGAAAATTCTATACTTTCGCTTGAAAATTCAAATTCAGCTATTAATTTTAACCAAAACATATCTCCACTTATTCATAATAATAATTTTCTATGTAATATAAATGCTAGGTTGCCGGAAAATGTACGTGGTATTCTTACCTCAACTGATAAAGTATTAGAGATTATCAACTCTCGGCGAAACAAGAAGTCTACTGGCTCTTACAACATGCCGTTATCTCTTATCAAAAAATGTGACATACGTATCATTTCAATTTTAACTATTTTTTCAATCATTTGCTTGCTATTTCCTTTTTCCCAAGATGTTGGCAATATGCTATTATTACGCCTATTCCCAAAGCTGGTAAGGATGCTTCACTTATTGAAAACTGGCGTCCAATTTCAATGTTATGTTGCATCGGAAAAATTTTTTGAAAAAATCTTGGCGACTAGATTAAATAGACATTATACAATTATACAAAAATCAGATCAGAATGTTAGAATACAGGCTGACATAAATAATGGTTTAAATGAAAATAAAGTTACTACGGTTGTGGCCCTGGATTTAAAGGCTGCTTTTGATTCAATTTGGCATGATGGCCTTTTACACAAAATGTTAATACTTAATTTTCCGATTATTATTATTAAGATTATTAAATCAATGCTATCAGAAGTTCAGAATTCAGAAATTCAGAAGTTTTAACGTTCGGCTAAATGGGCATTTGTCAGATATTTATACCATGGAAGCTGGTGTGCCCCAGGGCTCTGTCCTTGGTCCTTTGTTATTCATACTTTATGTACATGATATTCCCTTACATAATACTATCAAAATTTCTCAATTTGCAGATGACACCACGCTTCATGTAGTTCATAATGACCCAGCCCGTACTCAAAATTTATTAAATATTTTTCTTGTTAAAATTTCCAATTACTTTAAAAATTGGAAGTTGGCCTTAAATAAGAATAAGACTGCATATCATGGGTTTTGTTCGTGATACAGTTAAGAAAGTTAGTTAGAAACATGAAAATTACTTTAGATGGTCATTTATTGATGGCTAAAAATTTCTGCTGCTGCTTGGCATGCAGTTGGAAACAAATAATAGATTTTCCATAACCATCAGGTTAAATAAGGCCAAAAGGGCTAAATTTCATCTAAACCGTATTTTTAAAAATTCGAAAATTAATGTTAAAATTAAAACAAACATGTACAAGCTGTATATTCGATCAATCCTTATGTACGCTTCTCCTGTTTGGTGTCGGCAACCGCAGGTTTCTAGTCACCAGATGGAATTATTAAGATTATTTTAGAGAGGGTGTCTCAGATCTACTGCCAACATTAAACGAAATCGAGGTTCTTTTAAACATGTTCGTGTCTCTCAAATTTACAATACCTCGGGCTGTATGAGGATTGATCGTTTTGCGGCCTTGTCACATGTCGGTTTTTATAATAAATGCCTAAATTTTGCTGACCCTAAATTTGATGTAATTTTTTTAATTAGATTTAGAAATGGTCAAGCTTAAAGCTGCATGCCAATTTTATTTGATCAGCATAACGCTGGAAATCTTGTTATAAACGATGAACTAAAAATTTTTAACACCAGGTATGCTAATCGTTCCGGGCTAGTGTATAATACTAGTTAACTTATTTAAAAAATTATGATTCATATGCAAGACTATTGTAAACTTTTGTTTCCATTTTTGTTTTTTTATTTTATTTTTGCCTATAAACTTATTTTTATAAATTTAAGCTACTCTGAATAAATATCAATCGTTGGCTGTGATAAAGTTCTCATAGACTACTCGGCATATTTATACTATGTCATAGTTAATTTTAAGTTTTGATGTCTAAATAAAAATATTCTAACAAAAAAAAAAGGCTTTCGATCTTTTTGGGCGAATCCGGTGTTGCGCTGTGTTTAAAAATAGAACAGTAGCAAAAAGAAGTAGCTTAATAGAACAAATTATGAATAGTAGCAAAATACGTAGTAGTTCATGTTTTATTATGTAAATTTTTACTGCAATATAATTATGTTGTTTAAAGGGCCCATTAAAGTTTTTTGCCCATTAAAGTGAAAAAACTCTATATTAAAAGGGTTTATTTTCGAGAGACTGTTTATTTTAGGTAATTTTTTATTACATAATAATTATATAACTTTTAATGAAAATTTTTTGAGCTTATGGATAGCAAATATTATTAAATACAGCAGGAATCCGTAGTAGAGCTTGCTCATCTTAAAAAAAAATATTTCAGGTCCTGCTGAAAGTTTTTGAGGTTTTAATTAAAGTTTGTATAAAAATGTTGATGTTAACTAAAATGGTAGATAAACCCCGATTTTTTAATTAAATCAATTTTTTAAAGTTATAAAATAAAAAGTATTTCTCTAAAATAAAAATTGAAAGATTAAAAGTATCTTCTAACAAGTGCATACAATTTGGTAGCGATCCTTGGCTAGTTTTCGAGTAATGCTGTCCATCGGTTTCAAACAGCACTTTTTGAGAAAGATGCGTTTAAAGTTTTTACAAGTATAGTTTTCAATGTTTTTTCTTCTTAAGTTGGACTTACAACTACAACAATTTTTATTTAATTGAATTAAAACTTTTGAAGAATATTTTTACGATTTTATACATACGAAAAATTAAAAAAAAACCGAATTTTTGGTCGTTAAAAAAAGTTAAATGGGTACTTAAGTTAAATACTAAATACAAGTTATATCGATTTCTGCAACTTTGCCAGTGCTGGCACCTCCACTTTCATTGCCAGTCAGATCTTATGCCCAAACTGTTTCTCTCTCATCAACTCTGGTCGATTCACAGGTTGTTCCTCTTACTTCTCAGGTTTCTGCTTTACCTAAGTCATCAATTGCAATTCCACCAACTAAATCAATCTTTGTTTCTCGTTTAGCTGCGGATACAACAGAGGTTGATATAGATTTTTTCATTAAATCAAAGTTGAAGCGTTCCTTGAATCTTTTTGTTCATAAATTCAAATATTCAAATGTAAGATCGATTACTTCTTTTAGATTAACAGTTCCTGAAAATTTATTTAATTCTATAGTTGATGTAAACTTTTGGCCGCCAAACACAATTGTATGCGAATTTGAATTTAAAAGCAATCCAAGACGCGTCCCCGAAATATCCCTGAATCTTATCCAAAAAACGATAAATAAACCGCAAGTCTATATTAGAGCTTCTGTACCAAAATGTCAGGGGTCTTAACTCTAAACTTTCCGATATTTTCATTAATAGTTTCGATTTCGAATATAACATTATAATTTTTACAGAGACTTTTCCTCGCTCTAATATCTTAAATTCTGAAATAATGTGCAATAAATATCAAATTTTTCGTAAGATCGTCATGATAAGATCGGTGGTAGTATTTTGATAGCTGTTCAAAACTTGCTTGCATCTGAAGAATTGACAATTCTTGACACCAGTGACATTGAGTTTATTTGTGTTGCAGTTAAATTAAATAATAGTATAATATATTGAAAAATACCAGAAGATTATATTTAAAAATTTTGATTTTATTTTACTTGTTGCAATCAAGTTGCAGGTTAAAGAAAAGTCACCGGAAATACATTTTCTCAATATGGTGTCAAGTCCATTCTTCTTCTTTATTATTCTTACAGTGAAGTCAGCCGCAATTGTCAAAGAGAAATATGAGCACGTTCAGATACATATAAGTTAATGTGCTTCATTCACACGGTGCAATGTTTACAGCTCGGCCCTCCTGACACCTCGATCGACTCGAGCGAGATGACAGTAGGACGGCTAATTAAAATTTTAATGGATCAGTGTCACCCTGCAGATCAGTTCTGACAGCGTCCGATGCTTCAGGTTGGGAAACCCACATTCTTAATCGCTTTGCCTCAACCACACCATCGTAAGGCATTTGAGTTACTTGGAAATTCTCAATGTCTTTTAAAACATATCACCCGCTTCATAGAATTTCGCCGGCACACTATGCTTAAGGAAATAATTAAGATTATATTGCTGTGATCTTTCAATACTTTTTAAGGCTTCAGAACGTGTTTTTTCTAGGTCCTTTTTCTAGGTCCTAGTTTCCCTTTTTCTTCCAAATACTCAGTCAATTCATCGATAATTCTACACCTCTGATTGGTACTAAACAGCAACGTGCAGGGAGATTTTCGTGTCGATGAGTGAACGGAATTGTTGATAGCGTATTCAACATCTACTAACTTATCTACCCAATCTGAATGATCTATCGGCTCTGATAATTTCGCTAGTATTGCTTTAAGCACCTTATTTACCCTTTCAACCTGCCCGTTAGCTTGAGCGGACGCCACTGCAACTTTCACATGTTCAATATTATTTTTTCGTAAAAAATTGGAAAATTCCTGAGAAGTGAAAATAGTTCCACGATTACTAACAATACGCCTAGGACGACTGAAGTTATCAAAATATCTCTGCAAGGAGGCGCAGGCTTCTTTAGTAATAGTTGTCTTAACAGCGTACAACTTTACATGTTTTGTAAACCCATCTACTACAACTAATATATGTTTCCTTTGCGAACGAATTGATGGTAAAGGGCCAAAGTGGTCCAAATGAATGGTGTCAAATGGTATGGGTTTTTTTGGGATATTATAAAGATTGTGTTCATTTGAACGAGCAGCTGGCGAATAAATTATACACTTTGTACAGTTCCGTATATGACGTTCTATCTTTTTTCTTAATTTTGGGAACCAATAATTTTGCTTAAGTTGGTCAGCAGTTTTATCTATTCCCATGTGACCAATTTTCTCATGAATTATCCTTATTATATTATTCTCCATTTCTACAGGTACATAAAGCTGAAGTTGATCAGAAGTTTTAACCCTTTTAAATACTAATCCATCTTTAAGTTCAAAATTTTGCACCGGTGCATTCTCCAGTTTACACCTTAGGGCTTTTATTGCCTCATCGCGGTTTTGTGTAATTTGAATATTTAAATCTATTTCATTAACATCATCAGAACTAACTAAATGACATCGGCTAAGGGCATCAACATGACCCATTGAAATCCCACTACGATGTTTAACTTGATAATTGTAGTTTTCAAAGCTGAAGACCCACCTTGCTATGCGTTGGTTCACCTGCTTCTTCCCCATTGCTTGAGCCAATGCATTGCAATCAGTGATCATAGTAAAAGGAATACCTTTTAACTGAGTCCTAAACCGCTCAAGTGCATAAACTATGGCCAATGTTTCCAATTCGAAACTGTGCAATTTTGATTCACTCTCAGAGGCAGTCTTGGAAAAGAAGGCCACTGGATGGAATTTACCGTCATCTTGTTTCTGCATTAGAGCAGCTCCAAACCCTAATTTGCTTGCATCCGTATGCAACTCAGTCTCTTTGTTTGGGCTATATATAGCCAATACAGGTGAGGAAATTAAGGCACTCCTAAGTGTATGAAATGCTTCTTTGCAATCTTGGCTGAAGTTAAAAATAGTGTTTTTCTTTAAAAGGTTGGTCATAGGTTTCGCAATTGTTGAGAATGACGGGACAAATTTTCGAAAGTAGGAGAATAAACCAAGACACTGCTGAAGTTGCTTAAAGTTCTGAGGTTGGGGAAAATTCTTAATGCTTTCGATATGTGTTTCACTAGGTCGAATCCCTTTTTCACTAGCCATGTAACCCAAAAAGCAACGAGCATTTGTACTAAGGCTCGTCTAGATTGGGCACTCAGAACCTTTCAACCATTCAAATCAGCAGGTGTAGACGGCATCTTTCCTGCACTTCTACAAAAAGGTGCAGAAACTATATTGCCTCACCTAGTCAAAATAACTAGAAGCAGCCTTGCGCTGGGCTATATCCCAAGGAAATGGAGAAGGGCGATAGTCACCTTCATACCAAAAGTAGGGAAAATAGACTACACGCTACCAAAGTCGTTTAGACCCATTAGCCTTACCTCATTTGTACTTAAAACAATGGAAAAGGTAATAGATAACTATATAAGAACTGAGATTCTGGAGAAGGCACCAATGCACCCCTGTCAACACGCGTATAGGGCAGGCAGGTCTACAGAATCTGCTCTATACCAGTTGGCTAGCAACATCCAGTCAGCTTTCAAAAACAAAGAAACCGTACTCTGTGCCTTTCTAGACATAGAGGGAGCCTTTGATAATACTTCTCACGAGGCTGTGAAGAAGTCTTTACACAAAAAAGGAGTAAATGATACGCTCAGCAGATGGATATGCCAAATGCTTAGCACTAGAACTGCAGAAACAAAAGTGGGCAACACCACTATAAGAATCAAAACAACAAAAGGCTGCCCACAAGGCGGAGTCCTTTCTCCACTGCTGTGGAGTCTTGTTGTGGACGAATTATTAACGATGCTAACCGAGAATGGCATAAAATGTCAGGGTTACGCAGACGACATCGCCTTAATAGCGAGAGGGAAGTTCGAGGATACACTCTGTAACCTGATACAGAGAGGACTGTCAGTAACAAAGGAGTGGTGCAACACAGTGGGATTAAGTATCAACCCAGCGAAAACCACCATAGTACCTTTCACTAACAAAAGAAGCCTGCCAAACCTCCGAACAATGAGAATGGATGGCACTGAAATTCCCTTCAAAGGAGAAGTAAAGTATCTGGGACTTACACTAGATTCAAAGCTTCTCTGGAGAAGACATGCAGAGGTAACTATAAACAAAGCAACGCGAGCACTCATGGTATGTAGGAGCCTGGCGGGGAAAAGCTGGGGTTGTAACCCAACAATTCTCCGCTGGATGTATACCATGATGGTGAGACCCATCCTCACCTATGGTGCAATAGCATGGGCTGAGAGAACCAAGCTAACCACAATGAGGAATATGCTAACAAGGGTGCAGAGACTGGCCTGTGTATGCATCACAGGGGCCATGAGAACATGCCCTACAGCAGCACTAGAAGTAATTCTGGACCTAACACCCTTACACCTTGTCATAGAGGGAGTAGCCAAGCGAACTCTGTTGTGCATTGCAAAAGAGGGGACAGGTTCAGGTAAAACTATCAGCAGTAGAGAGAAGGAGGATATTGCAAAGCACACTCCCTACATCGATCTACCAAGAGACGATATAGTAAAAAGGTATAACTTCGAAAAACACTTCGGAATTAAGCTTAGTACCAAGAAAGAGTGGGACAGCGAGATGATATCGCAGGTCAAGAAACCACACAGTATAGCATGGTATACAGATGGGTCCAAGACATTGGAAGGTATAGGCGCAGGGGTGTACGGGCCAAGAACCAAGCACTTTGAACCTATGGGGACAACACCCAGTATCTTCCAAGCGGAGATCCTAGCAATACAGCTGTGTGCACAATTCAATCTGGACCGTAAATACAAAGGTCAGGATATAGTTGTGATGTCAGACAGCCAAGCAGCAATCAAAGCATTAGTTTCCTGTGAGATATCATCGAGAATAACATGGGAATGCCTAACAAAACTCAACGAACTAGGCAAGAATAACACTGTTACTATACTTTGGGTCCCAGGACACAAAGGAATACAGGGTAACGAAGAAGCCGATGGACTAGCACGACAGGGTGCAGCCACAAAATTTATAGGGCCAGAACCATTCTGCGGATTGGGCACACACTCGATAAAAGAAGAACTAAGAAGGGAGGAGAGGCATAAACGATCAAACCTTTGGAAAAGCCTCCCAAAGCTAAGACAATCCAAATTGCTCCTCAGAGATTTTAACACTCGGAGAGCAAAATTGTGCATAAGCTTAGGCAAACCGAATCTTAGGATTCTAACGGGGTTCCTTACAGGACACTGTAAACTCAAATACCACCTGATGAAATTGGGCATAGAGACCGATAGTAACTGCCGTTTCTGTGAAGAAGCAGAGGAGACTCCAATACACCTACTTACAAACTGCGACGCCGTGGCTCGCAGACGTAAACTAGCACTGGGGAATTATGAGCTGAGTCTAGAGCAGGTTTCATCCCTTGAACCTAAGAACATTCTCAAATTCATTAGAGAAATAGGGCTGGATGAAATTCTGTAATCCGCAAACCCAGCGGAGCTTTGAGAAGGAGGTACAATAGATCTCATTTAGGTCGCAGTACGCATCTCCACCACACAACATTAACATTAACCCAAAAAGTTGATTTCAAAGTAGCCGAATATGCATTTGCTCATTTTCAATTCTAAACCTTTCTGATACAAACGGCCAAGCACTTCACTTACAATTTTTTTATGAGTTTCAAGATCTTTAGTTGCTATCGTTATGTCATCCATAAAAACAACTATTTTCCCCGAATTCAATAGGTCTTTTAAAATATCGCAAATAAATCTTTGGAAGAATGCTGGAGCATTTTTTAACCCAAATGGCATTTTAGTATACTCATATTGACCGCCAGGGGTCACAAATGAAGTGTACTTAATTGACCCCTCATGCATTCGCACTTGATGAAATCCATTCTTTAGGTCTAATACAGTGAAAAACTTTTTGACTTCCAAGTATTCTAAGCAGTCCTCAATTAATGGCATTGGGAAGTTATCACGGACTGTTTTTTTATTCAAAAACCTATAATCAATGCAAAGTCTACCGTCTCCACTCTTTTTCCTGACTAAAACCGTTGCCGAAGCGTAGGGTGAATTACTATGCCTTATAATATTCTTCTCTAACAATTCATCAATGATAGCCTGCACTTCAATTTTTTCTGAATCCGAAAGTTTACGAGGTGCGCTATGAAAAGCGGTATCGTCAGTTAAGTTTATCTTTAGTTCTGAAGCATAAGGCTCTATTTCTATTTCTGGAGGAGGATTACAATAACTACTAACGACCACTGACTGCAAGGCTTCTCTTTCTTTCTTAGGTAATTCGGGATTAATATCAATATTGTATTCGGAGCACATCTCTGAAATAGCAAAGACACGTTCATCAATATCAATCTCATCGTTATTTTTATCGTTTTTATCGCGATTAACCAAAACAACCCCATTTAGTTGTAAAATATACTCCTTAATTTGAGCCAAGGAATTCCCTGAAGCTGATTCCGTTGCTATTTTTTCCCCTAAACCAAGCGAATCCTCATTCCCTTGCATCGGACACTGGTCATGAACATTTTCCACTTTAATCAAATCAAACGCACAGTCGGGTAAAACTTTCAAACTTAAGCATTTATTATTTTTTTAAAATTCATTTAACTTTTTGTTTAAATTCACATTTTTTCGTCGTTTACAAAGAAATATGTTAAATTGTTTCATTAAGTCCCGTCCAATTAATATGGGAACTGACAGATCAGAATCTGGTAAAACTGAAAATGAATGCTTTACTTTTTGATTTCCAATACTGACTTCACATACAATTTCATCATATATTTTAAGTTGTTCTGAACCCACCCCACGGTATTTGGTTGGCTTGAGAATCTCATCTATCTTGAACGGGACTGCAGCTCTTTTAATAAATCTCTTCGGGCTACCGGTGTCAAAGAGAGTGAGAATGCTGTAAGTTTCTGTGCGTTTGCTTTGTTTATCAAAAAAGTGACACTTACCATTTGCAATGCGTTGACAGTCCTGACCAACTCAGATTCCTCTGGAGACAACAGGGCTTCAGCTTCATTCGCATCTCTCAATGATTCCTCGACAGCAGCAATGGTGTTTAATTTCCGTGGGCATGCCTGGTGGAAGTGTCCCATTTCTCCACATGTAAAGCACGATCCCTGCAATCGTTTTGGTCTTGGGCACTGTGACTGATAATGGCCAAACTGCGAGCAGTTAAAACAGCGTGGGCCATCAGTCTGAGGCGAAGTCTTTACAGCAGAAGCAGCAGGTTTTACGGAAGTAGCGGCAGTTCGGCGATGACTCTCTGATGAAGTGGTTGGGCCAGCTGCGTATAAAGAACGCTCATACGTGCCCACTTGCATACGTTTTACTGGAGCTGCCATTTTTGGGCGCAGCTTCTCATACCTTTCCAGTTGAAATTTTAGTTGACGAAGTGTCGTGGCCTGGTACAACATAGTTGAGAGAGAACTTCGATCATTAATGCCACGGATTATGGCGTCAACTAAATCTTGTTCCGGAATATTTGCTTTCTCTGCTATCATCTTCATCTCCACAACGTAACGCTGAATGCTCTCAGACTGTCTCAGCTTCCTATTTTTGAGCTGCTCATATACCTCGAACAAAGTTTGTGAGTGGCCGAATTCTTCCAACAAAGATTGCTTCAAATCTTCATAAGTTCCCGACACTATTGTCCGAGCGAAGAGTCTAGCAGTTCCATCTAGGAACCGACGTGCACATATTAGTGTTGTTCTGCCCTTATAGCCCAACAAATCAAATGCATCCTCAAGGTCAAGGATCCACTTTTTAACGTCGTACGTGTCATCTCCATTAAATTTATTGACCATTGAGTCAATTGCCATCACATCTACAGCTTACGTTTGTGGCATTTGGTTCTGCAGTAGCTCTAGTTGTCGTCTTAATAACAATAATTCTTTTTGCTTGCTAAGGCGAGCTAGTTCTTCATCAAGCTCATAGCAACCGGCAGACAAGGAAGAGGATTCCGCAGCAGATGAAGTTGTGGCAATGGCAGCAGTGGCGTCAGTGGCAGCAGGGACAGAAGTGACAATAGGAACTTCAATGACAGCAGTGCCAGCAGAGGCAGAAATAATTGTAGCAGTGGCGGCAGAGACAGAAGTGATTGCAGCAGTGACAGCAGAAGCAGAAGTGATTGCACCATTGACGGCAGAATCGCCCATGGTTGCACCAATCACCACAGGAGCGGAGGCAATAGAGCTCCCAGCAGGCATCATATCAGTTGGAGCAGGAGCTTCAACAAAAACTCCAAAGTGACCATCACTGGCTAAAGCGTCATTGGCTGCTGTACTAGCAGTATTAGGTGGAACATCAGGAAATCCAATTTCTGGATCATCACCTTGTGCTGCGTGTTTTTCCTGCATCAATCGCTCATATAATGGTCGTAATTGAGCCACCGTTGCTGTTTCTGGAAATGAAATTCCAGCTTCGGTCAATACCTCAGCAACTTCTTGACGCGATAGTCTTCGTGATGGCATTTTTTAAAAAATTGACAAATCTACTTTTAAAGTTTAATTTTCTGAGTAAAATCCCACTTCTGAGGATGAAAAATACCAGAAGATTATATTTAAAAATTTTGATTTTATTTTACTTGTTGCAATCAAGTTGCAGGTTAAAGAAAAGTCACCGGAAATACATTTTCTCAATATGGTGTCAAGTCGATTCTTCTTCTTTGTTATTCTTACAGTGAAGTCAGCCGCAATTGTCAAAAAGAAATATGAGCACGTTCAGATACATATAAGTTAATGTGCTTCATTCACACGGTGCAATGTTTACAATATGTTACTTGCTCATACATTTCTCCTAAATGTGACTTATCAATTTATTTAAAACATATACACGCCATCGAAAAAGTTCATAATTGGTTAAAAAATAACGTCGTTCTTATTGTGCTGGGTGATTTTTACCTACCTTTTGTGACTTAGAGATCGTCTAAAGATTCTTCATTTCTTACACCTGTTTCCAATAGTAGATTAGATCAATGATTTCTTAGATAAGCTATCTGATCTGTGTCTTCAACAAGTCAATGATATTTAAAATATAAACCACAGCACTCTAGACCTTGTATTTGTAGATAGATGCGCTACTGTTATTCTCCATTGTTCGAATCCCTTATCTCTTCTAGAAGATAAACATCATTCAAATCTTGAAATAACAGTTTTACTCTCCCACCAAGAAGAAGATAAAGTAACTGCTGATGAGCGAAATAAAAAAAGTTTATTATTTTAAAGAACGGACTATGTAAAACTTAATTCCTTACTTTCGCAGAATGATTGTTCTCCTTTTTTAACTAGCGAAACATTGGTTTTACTTTGGGACTGCAGACTGATGTTATTTATACGGACTTTAGCAGAGCCTTTGACAGTGTTAATCATAATCGTCTTTTGAAAAAACTCCACCTTATTGGGTTTCCTGTCATATTATTAAATTAGATAAATTCGTATTTATCTAGACGTACTCAAAAGGCTTTATATATTATTAGTTTTATGTATTCAAGAGGAGTCCTTGGTTTCATTAAAATATGGGATATTCAGTGATCCCTTTACTACTAAATTATTATATACCTCTCTCGTAAGGCCAATTCTTGAATATGCATCAGTTATTTGAAACCCACAATATCGACGCCATTGAATCCGTTCAAAAACAGTTTTTACTTTTTGCTTTATGTCATAGTCGTTAGAATCCCAATATTATGCTTCCATCGTATGAAATACGCCTTAAGATTATTTTACTACCTTCCCTAAGAAGCAGAAGAATGATGCTTAATGTCACGTTTCTGTATAAATTACTTCGTGGCGGGATTAATTCGGAATATCTCATCTCAGCTCTAAATTTTAACATCCCAAGGAGAGGAATTAGATATTTTCTGTTTTTCAAGTTGAGTCAGTGCAATTCTAATTACGCTCTTCATGAACCTTTACGATGTATGTGCAGTGATTTCAATAAAAACTTCAACATGATTAATTTTGCTGATTCGGTAGAGGTCTTAAAACGGATTAAATCAATTTAACTTCATCCTATTATACCTAACGCAGTTTTATAACAATGTAATATCGGTAATTGAGATTGTTCTGTTTCTCCTTTTTGTCTCAATATTATGATTTATAAAGTAAGCACCATCAAATATGAATCGTTTTTCAAAACTTGCTTTATAATTATTCAATATTTTAATTGTAAATCGAATTGTGATTTACGTGCTCACGTGGCTTCCTGGGGCCGAATTACAGTATCCGTGATCGAGCAAAATTACGAAGGGCATTACGAGACAAAAGCTTATCAATCTTGTACAATTTTGCTCGATCACGGATGCTGTAATTCGGCCCCTGATTTGAAATTAGACTGTGGCCGA
This sequence comes from Dichetophora obliterata, assembly GCA_963920525.1. NCBI lineage: Eukaryota > Metazoa > Arthropoda > Insecta > Diptera > Sciomyzidae > Dichetophora > Dichetophora obliterata. The sequence continues at coordinate 95,088,852 of OY986435.1, read as the reverse complement.
TCGAGCAAAATTGTACAAGATTGATAGGCACTTGTCTCGTGGTGCCCTTCGTAATTTAGCTCGATCACGGATGCTGTAATTAGGCCCCTGATTTGAAATTAGACTGGGGCCGAATTACAGCATCCGTGATCGAGCAAAATTGTACAAGATTGATAGAAACTTGTCTCGTCGTTCCCTTCGTAATTTTGCTCGATCACGGATGCTGTAATTCGGCCCCTGAACTCACACTATCACTTGGGGCCGAATTACAGCATCGATCACGGATGCTGTCATTATTATTAAATTAATCCGTGATCGAGCAAAATTACGAAGGCCACGACGAGACAAGTGCCTATCAATCTTTTACAATTTTGCTCTATCACGGATGCTGTAATTCGGCCCCAGTCTAATTTCAAATCAGGGGCCTAATTACAGCATCCGTGATCGAGCTAAATTACGAAGGGCACCACGAGACAAGTGCCTATCAATCTTGTACAATTTTGCTCGATCACGGATTAATTTAATAATAATGACAGCATCCGTGATCGAGCAAAATTGTACAAGATTGATAAGCACTTGTCTCGTCATGCCCTTTGTAATTTTGCTCGATCACGGATGCTGTAATTAGGCCCCTGATTTGAAATTAGACTGGGGCCGAATTACAGCATCCGTGATAGAGCAAAATTGTAAAAGATTGATAGGCACTTGTCTCGTCGTGGCCTTCGTAATTTTGCTCGATCACGGATTAATTTAATAATAATGACAGCATCCGTGATCGATGCTGTAATTCGGCCCCAAGTGATAGTTCCATTTAAACCCACCACAAGAGAGAATTGTATCTACTAACACTACCTCCTTATATATACCTTGGTCAAAATTTTGATTGAGCTACAGACCTGCATCAATCAGTCAAAGGGTTGCATTTTTTTACTTGTCTGTTGTTTAGTAGCAAATTATTTCTAAAAAGTACTTCTTTGAACACAAAAGCAGTTTTTTAAAGAGAAAAAGGAAGAGTAGACAGAAAAGTAGGCAAAAAAGTAGGCAGAATAGTAACAAATGCCTGCATTGGAACTTTAATCAAAAAATCATGTGTCAGCAGAAATAAATCAAAAATTTTAGAGTGAGTAAAAGAGAGTAAAAAATCGCGATATACTTCAATCATTTGACAGACATGTGAACACATCTTTACCCTACCTGATTATTCTGCCATGGGTACTACTACTATATGCGAGAGAATTTAATAAGTTGCTTAGAAACAATCTCTCTCTCGCGAACGCTATTGCTGCTTGCATCGGGAAGGATTTTCTAAGTAAAAAAATGACTGAAGTTGCTGAAAATGTTGAGCCACCAACAAAATGTTTTTAAAGCCCTCTTCTTGGCATTTTAAAAAAGAGTTCTAAGGGAAATATTACTGCCACATTAATATAAATCTGTTGATTTTATAAATCCTGCTACAAATATATTTGCCCGCCGACTATTTTGATGATTTGGTAAAGTTGGAAAACTGCAATAAATTCCACACATTTTTTGTTGGCCCGATTTTGATCCTAATGGATTATAAATCTCAAAATCGTCCAGGTATAGGAAAAACGGTATTGCTAAAGAATTTTTTTCACGATTGGTTTTTTTCTAAAGAGCACCGTTGATAAAATTATGATAAGTATTAAAATTTACAACAATTTCCATATATGCCAAAGTTTCTTTTAACACGCTTTGACTTTAGAAAAAAATTTTTAATTTGAAAGGAATATCTACAAGAACAATTTCTGTTTTAGCACCTGTTAAAGTGGGGTAGTTATTTAAAGCAACCACGGACAATTCATTACTAAGAACACATTTCTGCGAATATTTAAAATATTGTAGTCTTTCCAACTTTTTAAGAAATTTGTACTCAGAATTTATATCGAGAAATGGCTCAGATATATTTGGGCCTATTCTGCGGAATCTTTTATGAAAAAATTCTGTTTTTCTGTTATGATTTCCCATACAAATTTTTGAGCTGTCAAAAAATCTGTTATGATATCAAAATTCGTTCCCGTACTAGCTTCAATTAATTGTTATAGATTATAGAGTGTCATTTTTTATGTTATTCCTCTCTCTCCAGCTTCAAAATAAAGCTTTCAAGCAACTTCAAGCTACTTGAATCGAGTACGGGAACAGACCTATTAGGTTGAATTGTAGAGACCTACAATTCTTCTTCTTATAAAGTTCTTCTTCTCTCTCGAGCTTGAAAAATGTGTGAGAAAAGGAAACGCTTTCAAGCAACTTAAATTTGCTTTAATCGAGTACGGGAGTACGAGTACCTAATCTTTTATGAAATCTGTAATGCCCATATTACACGATGCTCGTTTGCTCGGCGAGCAGATAATTTTGTTGTTGCTTCCAATGCGAAACTGTCAAAAATTTTGGAGAATAAAACGACAACCATTTTGAACGGCCATGTGCACGCTGAGCAAGCGAGCATCGTGTAATATAGGCCTTATAAATCACAAAAGATTTTTCGAACTGTCAAAAAATCTTGTACAAGCTCTTGAATTAGTATTTTACATGACAAAATCTGTTATGAAACATAACAGAATATTGAATGTATTTTTCTGTCTTTTATCAAAATTTAAATTTTATTCTGTGTGTTACTCCGATTATTGTTGCGTCCATTATCCTGTCGATAGTATGAGGAACCTCCTGCATCACCTCCATTGTAGTTACTAGTTTGCTCCCTCTTGCATTCAACATCTTGTTGTTGTTAGAATGAGCTACCACTATCGCCGCCACGATGCTTGTCATTCGGTGGTTTTGGCCACCTCCACATGCTCGTCTTCGCGTGTTTTTTATGTTTGTAACCTACGCGGTCACCTCCGTCTCATCCGCTTCCACCTTCACCATAGCTGCGTCAATCACGACTTTTATTGAAATTTTAGCTTCTGCTCTGGGCCGTCCTCCCATTCCGACAATTGGACAATTCACAGTTCATGCTAATTATTGTTTAATGTGCTAATTCGGAGATGTACTATTTTGCCTGTTAATTTTTTGTTTTTGTTTTTCATGTAAACACAAGTTAATCCGGTGTGTTAAATGTTGCCACTTTTGTACATGCCCTAAGGGATACTTTTGTAGAGTTTTATTGTGTTATTTTGTAAACAGTTGTTTTACGTGAATCAAAAAAGAGTTGGCTGGAATATTAAATTAAATTGTTCAACTTTTAATAGAATCCAAACAAGCGCGTCCGAAGCGAATTTCATCTGGGGGGGCCGTACAAATGGGGGGCAGTACAAATGGTGGTGCAAAAAAAGTTCACCAAAATTTCTTCACATGAAACCTGAAGAAGAGAGAAAGAAGAGGAAAATATATAATACAAAAATATTATCGTTGTAAAAAAACCGATATTTTGAATAACTTTTCCTTTTAAATTGTTTATCTAGCTAAAAAAGTGCGGGGGCAACTGCCCCCTTACCCCCGCTTCCGACGCCAATGAATCCAAAACATTTGATCTGCATATTAAAGATTCGAGCGCTGTTTTGAAACTAAACTTAAGTTGTACTCACAGTCGTCAAAAATTAGTACATTAAAATATTAGCATATAAAACATTACAATAAACTGTGAATTGCCCAATTGTTTTAAAACAAGCAATTTAAACAAATCGGCAATGCTAATTTGTAATGCTTATGTACGGCACTTCTTTAGAGCTAATTTTGTAAAAATATTTGCAATTTACAAGTTAAAAGCAATAACTCCTTCAACTTGTATTAATTTATTCTTTAATTTATTGACAGCAATCAGCTGTTTCATAACAGAAGTTTAACGGAATTGTAATAGATTTTTGTTTTCGAAAATTACAAGAAGGCAAACTATAGCTCGCCGCAGGGAGATTATAAGGAGTCATTTATTCAAAAAATGTAATAGGGTTACATTAACTTTGTCACTCCGTTTGTAACGCCGATAAGGAGGCGTGGCCGGTAAAGAAAAGTATCTATTCTTAATCAGCATCACCTCCTTAGTCGATTTAGCCATGTCCGTCTATCTGCCTGTGATCTCGAGAGCACCTGTAATTTTAGAGCTATCGTAACGAAATTATATTCATAGGCTTTTTATCTAAAAATGGAGGTCAAGTTCAAAAATTAACCAAATCGGATGAAAACCACGCCTACCTAACATGCAAAGTTACTTTACCAAAACGGTAAAATCTCTTGGAATTCCACAAAAATTAATCTAATGACTTCAAATTTTGCACATAAGCTTTAACAATTGATATGTTATTTAAGTATGACATTTGGAAAAATCAAATGAAAACCACGGCTACCTCCCATACAAAGCAAGGTTACCAAAATGGTAAAATATCTTTAAATCTCACAAAAATTAATACAGCGCCTTAAAATTTTGCACATCTTGAATAAAAATTACATCTACCTACCGTATAATAACTTCAAATACACACAAACATGACATAAGTTTTAATAATTATTATGAATTAACAAAATTCATTGCAACCCTGGTCGAGAGTGAACGTGTTCTACAAGTCTTATTATCAAATTTTCTTTTTACGTATTTAAAGCAGCTAATTTATTGTTTTAAGTGCTCGGTTGTGCTATTTAATGTCTATTATATTGACTGTATAAGGATTCATATAATTTTTGGGCAAAATTATCAAAATCATCAACTTCTAAATTAGTGAAATATGTGAAGCTTACTTTTTTACCCACACACACACACACATACATAATCATTCTGATTGCTATAAATTTGTGCTAATGATAAATCCCGAACAATATACTATAACATAACATTAAGATAAAATTGATTAAATATTTAACTTGAACGTTGGTTACATCTGTGGAAAAATTTCATCTTTTCATCTATTCAACATATATTAATACTGTTTGCTCGTCATGGCATCCAACATAACCTCAAACGATTTTGGTTGCGAAATTTGCAAGTCTAAATGGAATACGTTTGACAATTTTATTTCTTGTAATGGATGCCTAAAAATTTTCCATTCCAAGTGTATAAACTTGAACGGCAAAATTTGTGACGCTCTACGGTGCACAACGCCAAATGGTTTACAATGGTGCTGCATCCAATGCAGACAATTTTCAACAGCCGCGCTTGCTTCACGTTGTTTGGACCTGCAAGCCTCTTCATCAAAAATTGTTAGTGAGTTTTCGAGAATAAACAACTCTATCATCGCTTTGGTGGAAGATATTGATTCCTTGAAGCACCTTGCCTGCTCTGCTGAATCCACGAAGGTGGTTGCCGATCAAAATGCATCAAAAGTCACTGGCAGATCTCTTCGTTCAAAAACACTTGGAAAAACTCATCAACGTCCTACATATGATAAAGATTCCAACAATATTGTATCGCCAGTTGCACAGGATGAATCTTTTGCGTTACAAACTCAAGCCCATATTGAGAATATCGCCTTGACACAAAATACTTCTGGCCATATTGCACGCAATTGTTCAAAAACACACAAAGCACAAAACTGCAATTCAGCGGGGTCTAATGCAACTTCTTTAATTTCACCAGCATCTATAGAATGCCCACTCAACACTAAGATTCTGGATGATAGTTTGGCCGCTCATGCGCACTACTGCTCTGTGTCGGATATCAGACCAGTTTTCTCTCTACTGCCCACATCTAATCATCATCCTGTCATCCCCGTCTCCGAAGTTTCTAATGAAATACCATCGTCTTTGGTTACCCATCAAGCAAATGTTAATGATGTACATCCTGTTGTTAATTCATCAAATCAGCCTCTAGTGTCCACAAGCAGTAGACCATTGGTTGATCGGATTATAGCCTCCGACGATCACAATGTAATTCAGTCGACTTCTGTAACCCAACCTCCCACTCTTACCGATATGCATACTATCGATGTCAACAGTAACCTCAATGCATCCACCGTTATACCAATTAATAACAATGTTGCTTGCCAGTCTAACTTTATATTGCCACGAGTCGATCACATAGCAGACATGGAATCTAATCATCTGTTGCAGCGTCCTATAAATACATCAACTCAGCCTCTTGTGTCAACAATTAGTAGACCATTGGTTGAATTGGTTGTAGTACCTCGGCCACCACGTAAAACAATATTTATATCAAGACTTGCTGCTACTACTACAGTGGAAAATATTGCTGATTATATTTTTAATAAATTGCCGGCTCCCAAAACGACTCCAACATGTATAAAGCTAAATCGTAGAGTTCAACGAGATTTTGCTTCATTCAAAATTCATGTATCAGACCCGGACTATAATATAATTATTTGCAATGACTTTTGGCCGTATGGTGTCCTCGTCCGTGAGTTCATTATGCGTCCTACATCAATCTCAACATCTAAAAATTATACTCAGAACTACGCTCTAACATCATCTACTTCTCCAAAAAACTGCTAGACAGCAGCTGTAACCTGAGTGCTGATACAAATGTCGCACGAAATATAGCCGGTCTTGTCCCAAGCCGTGAGCATCCCCCGTCTATCATAGCTCAGCCTAATCACACAACGTCTTCAATTGTTGAGGGTCAGCTGACCAATCTGAACACATTCTTGAATAATGGCACCATAACATCGTTGAGTCAAGGGATTGAATGTAAACAGCACACATACTCTTTGTACTATCACAATGCTAGTGGCATTCGAACAAAATCTTCACAATTTCGTTTAGCGGTCTCTCTCCATGAGTACGATATCATAACTTTAACTGAAACTTGGCTCATTAACGACATTAATAGTGCTGAGTTTTTTGATGACTTTTATCATGTGTATCGACTGGATCGATGTGCTATTGCTACAGGACGTGCCAAAGGAGGAGGCGTCTTGATTGCCGTCAGAGCTGATATTAGTAGCAAACTTATTTGTTTACCGATTATTGATAAACTGGTTGAGCAGATTGCTGTAAGGGTAGATTTTGTATTTAATAAGTCAATTTATTTCTTAATTTCGTACGTTCCACCTAACACCGTTCTTGAAATCTATAATAACCATTTGTACAACATAGAATACATATCGAACATGCTAACACCAAATCAACATATGATAGTCTTAGGTGATTTCAATCTGGGCAATGTTTCTTGGGCATATGAGGGTAACAATTTGTTACCCTTTAACTTTAAATCGGATATTGAATCCTCTTTTATATCGTTTTTTTTTATCTAATGGACTAAATCAAATTAATTTTGTCAAAAATGATATTAACAGAATCCTTGATTTAATATTTGTTACTGAGGATCTAAAATTCTCTTGTGAGCCAAACTGTTCCCCTATCTCTAAAAATAGCATACATCATAAAGCTTTGACGGTTTTCTTTGAATTTTATAAGTTTGATGAAGTTGAGGTAGTCTCACCCATTGAGCTAGACTTTGCTAAAGGGGATTTCGACAAGATAAATTCAATTCTAGCCCACTGTGACTGGTCTGTACTGAATACATTTTCTGATCCTGATAAAGCGTTTGTGTATATTTGTGAACAATTTTTATTTTCTACATCTAATTTGATACCGTTAAAATCATTCACTCGCCGTAATAAGCGCCCTTGGTTCAACAAGAGTTTGTCGCATTTAAAAAATCTTAAAAATAAAGCATTTAAAAAATTCCAGACTAGCCAAAGCATTGTTGACCGTAGTCGTTTTCAGCAATTACGGAATGAGTTTAATTTTCTCCATAATTACCTCTATAATGAATATATTTTAAAAATTGAGTCCGAATTGCAACTAAATCCATCTTTTTTCTGGCGCTATATTAATGATGCCCGCTGCTCTAATGGTATTCCTGCTAGTATGGAATACGATGGACATACTTCCAATAGCACTAGTGAGTCATGTAACCTCTTTGCTAAATTCTTCCAAAATGTCTATGAAGATCACAGTAGTGTACCTTTTACCGCAACTATTTTTGACTCAAACAATGTTCGAGCAGTTGAAGATTTCACAATTTATGAAGATGACGTCTTATCTGCAATCTCTAACTTGAAGTCTAGTTTCAAAAATGAAAAAGATGGTTTTCCACCCGGGTTCTTTAAATTATGCTCTAGTAATATCGCAAAGCCGGTTTCAATGTTATATAACTTGTGTCTGAAATCAAAAAAAATTTTTAGATACATGGAAAATTTGTTTTATTGTCCCGATATTTAAATCAGGAAATCGTGGTGATATCAAAAATTACAGAGCTATAATTAAGCAAGGTACATTTGCCAAATTATTCGATAATATTATCCAAATCAAAATGTTTGAACTTATTAAACACCAGATATGTGACTGTCAGCATGGGTTTCTGCCTGGTAGATCAGCTAACACAAACTTGGCTTTAATTTCCAACCATATCACAATGGCTATGGAAAAGCATTGCCAACTAGATGTCGTGTACACTGACTTCTCCAAGGCATTTGATAAAGTAGATCATAGGATCCTCATATTAAAATTAAAAAAGTTTGGATTCTCTGATTCGCTTTTAGAATTTATATTTAATTTTTTAATCAACCGTAAGCTATTTGTTAGAATAGGCTCCACAGTATCGGAAGTGGCTATTGAAGCCTTTTCTGGGATACCTCAGGGTACCCACAGTGGTCCGCTACTATTCTTAGTTTTTATAAATGATCTGCCAGAAATTTTCTCTTTTGCCAAATGTTTATTATTTGCGGACGATGTTAAACTTTTTTCAAATGTCACTAATATTTCTGATTGTTGGAGATTACAAGCTGAATTGTCCAAATTTGAGGAATGGTGCATGCTAAATAACCTTAAACTAAATATTAATAAATGTTGCATAGTTTCATTTACTAAATGTGCTGAGCTTATTCGCTTTGATTATAACATCGATAATATTGTCTTGACTCGTAAAATTGAAAATAAAGATCTGGGCGTGATTTTTGACTATAATCTGAATTTTAAGAGTCATTTTGATTATATTATTAGTAAATCCTTTGCTATGATGGGATTTATAAAAAGAAATTCTGTCAATTTTAAAGATCCTATGACTTTGAAGGCTTTGTATGTCTCTTTGGTAAGGAGTAAATTAGAATATTGCTCAATTATTTGGAACCCTTATTATGATGAACACTCAAATCGTATTGAAAAGATTCAAAAATTGTTCACAAAATGTACTCTGCGCAAAATGAGATGGTCGGATGGTCTCCCCTCATATCAGGAAAGGAGAAAATTGCTAGGATTGCAATCACTTAAGGACAGACGCTCATATTGTTCCCTAATATTTGTCTATAACGTACTCAATGGTAATATTAAATGCCAAGAGATTTCAAGAATTCTTAATCTGTATGATCCACCTAGAAATTTACGGCTTAATAGATTATTTGAAGATAGTGCTCATAGATCTAACTATGCATTAAACTCGCCACTAACTCGTTGTATACGGCTTTCTAATAGTTTAGCATCTGTCTTGAATTTTAATGTTAGCCTATCACGATTTAAACTTGACTTGTTTATTTTATACAATTAATTCATACTTATATGGCGTTTGCATCGTTGTGTTTGAATTACCTGCATTCGTACGTATCATAATTGTTGCATCTATGTTCATTAAGTTTATATTTTTCTATATTTAAAATTGTTAATGTTAAATTGTTAATGTAAAACCCGAAAACTCAATAATTTTTAATGTTACTTTAATGCTTCCTTGTAAATGTAACTATGTTCCTTATTCCATAGTTTTTAAGTCATTATATCTCTCTTCGCAATATTAAATATTATTGAGATGTATATTTTATAATTAATTATAACGATTAAGTATTATAGTCTGTTAGATTGTTTAATCAGTAGACCGAATAAATAAATAAATAAATAAATAAATTAATATGCACTTTAAGTATGAAATTTGGAAAGATTTAATGAATACCACGGCTACCTCCCATAAGAACTGACTGTATGAAATCAGTAAAATACCCTTAAATTCCACAAAAATTACTACAATGGCTTCAAATTTTTCCAATTAGTTTAAATCTAATCTATCCACTCGATGTTTGAAATTTAAAAAACAAAACTGAAAGTTCCACCAACCTTTCAAACGAAATGACGTAATCATAATAGTAAATCACTTATAAATTAAAAAAATTAATGTTTGAACTTGATGTTTTACACAAAAACTTTACTAAATAAAAATGTATGTGAGTTTCAAATGTGAAATATTTGGATAAAAACCGCGACCAATAAAAGTGACTTCATCAAAATAATACAACATTCAAGACTTCAAATAATTTAAAATACGGCAGTGTGGGTATTTTAACTTCGGTCCAGTCGAAGATAATTCCTAACAATTTTTATTAAAATTTGCATTCAAACAATGAATTCTATTGAAATATTATTAAAGCAATGAAGTAATTTTATGTATTACTTGTTACATATTATTTGGGAAATTCACAGTTCATTGTAATGTTTTAATGTACTAATATTTTAATGTACTAATTTTTTACAACTTTGAGCACAACTAAAGTGAAAAGTATTGATTTGCAGTTTGAAAAAATTACTGGCATCTTTAATATGCAGCTCAGATGTTTTGGGTTCTATTAAAAGTTTGATAACTCTATTTAATATTCAGTTTTATTAAAAACTTCATCAAAATTATTTACCAGACAACTCATTTACGTAAAACAGCTGTTCACGAAATAACACTTTAACACTCTACAAAAGCATGCCTTAGGGCATGTACAAAACTGGCAACATTTAACACACGGGTTTAATTCATGTTTACATGCATAACAAAAGCAAAAAATTAACAGCCAAAATAGCAAATTTCAGAATTAGCACACTAAACCTTTATTAGCATGAACTGTGAATTGCCTAACTAATATATATTTTGTACTAATAAGGGTTTTCATGCAAAGTGGTAGGCTTCTAATTTGGGCAATTAGTTATTTTTATCAGACAGGTTGTATGAACAGCCCTTAAAGTCGATTGTGCATTTGCAGCATATAAGTCAGCTGTGCGATCTGCCAGCAATGCGTTCCATTTAAACAGGGACGCTTTGCGGATTGTTTGCTTGTTTTCTGAAATTTTTAGAATTAAATCTTTATTAGTTTTGCTCAAATTATAACTTTTCCTTCAAAAAAGAAAACAGCTGATTGATCATATAAGTTTGCCACCTCGTTTGCTCACCTAAATCGAAGAGCAAATTTATCTGGTTTGTGCAAAAGCTTTTTCATACGAATTTTGACAGTTCATTTATAAGGCTGATAAACTTATAAGGTTTATACCATTTATAAGGGTATTGCCCATTTGCATGAAAACCCTTATTAAATTTTTAAACTCCGATGAACAGCCATTAATGTGCTTAGTGGAAAATCCTAATTGCCAATAGGGAGTATGTTTTAGTACGTAGGTGCATTATGTCTGTCCCGACTAATCCGGGCAGGATCTAGAATGTAAATCGTGCATTCGTATAGCACGGGTATACGTATCTTTGGAAGATTTCATACCTCTGGGAAGTCTTTTATATAATAACTGCTACGAGTAATAACTATTGTCCCAAGTAACAATATTAGCCATATATTAATTTTTGCAAAGCTTGTAGTGCTATCTCATATAGCAGCAACTATATAATATATCTTATATAGCAGTCGCGCTACTAAAGCTCTTGCAGAGAATATATAAGGCTTCTTTCTTGAGCTTTTGAATTTAAAAGCACTATTTTTGCTTCATATGGAGAGTAGAAGTAGCTGTCAACTTTTAAAAGAGTTCCTGTGAAACCTAAATAAGAGCTTTTGAAAAGCTCTTTTTTCTTATTCGTCATTCGTATGTATGTGTTAAAAATTAACTCAATAAATATATAAAATTTGACAAGTGTTTGTGATGATTAGAATGACAAATAAATTAAAGAAATAATAAAGTGATTATTATATTAGATTTATGTTCGTGTATTCGTTATATGCTGCGAATTTCGGTGCGCTTTTGAATTTATCGAAAACGCGAATGTAATACTTCGAAAAACTACAACGGGCGCTTAACAAATAATTACAATTAAGAAGTGTTAATTATTTCAAAATAGTTCGAAAATTTTTAACATTCTTTAAAATCAACTAAAAATGATTTAAATACTTTATTCTTGCAGATATGTATCATAGAAATCATCAATTTCGTTTTAAATATTATTGTAAGTACTAATATTTAGCTTGCCTCAACTCTAAAGATTTTATATTTTTAATAAGATCGCCATTTTTTTTCAATGAAGCTCCTTATCAGATTTTTAATCACTTGTTATTCCAAAAAAATTTATTGCATTAATTTACAGTATTTTACATTTATTAGCTTTAAAAATGCAATACAAAAATACATATTAAAGCAAATATTATACTGAATCTACGTGTTTCAAAACAGCTCTATAGTTATGTTTATTACTTTTAAAGATCCTTTACAGAGCAAGTAGTAAATTTTAGAGTTCTGATCTTTTGCAGATTTCATAAAATCCTTTGCAGAGCTGTATAAAGTATTAGAGCTCAAAATGGAAAAAAATCATATTTTGAGCATTTTCCTTAAAATTAAAAGCAACTAGCAGCAAAAAACTCTACGGTAAAGCTTTAATCACATATTATACACCTATAGAACACTTTTAGGACTCACTCGCACCTAGTGGCTCCAACAATGTTACTTGGGGTGAGTGGTAAAACATTTGTTGTTGAGAAACGGAGCACAAGTTTTAGTACTAATATAAAAAAAAGGAGTTATCAACCCTGCATTTATTGATTTTCGGCCAAATGCACAAATTGCTGTTTACAATGTTTGTTTGCGATTGATGTTCGCGATTGATGTTCGCGCGGTCTAAACAGTAGTCCGAACGATTATTGCAACAAATTGTTCGCGATGAATTTTTCGTACGTTCAGGCGGTCCAAACCCACAGTAAGGGATCTAGATTTTATTTTGACATTTGAGTGATATAGCAGTCCAGGCTGTTCGCTTTTCCTTTGCTATCTTCTTGAATAAAAAAGATGTATTGCTATATTATAGCTAAATATATATACCATATATATTAGCGCGGGTCGATTTATTTTTCGACAATTTCCCTATGATTTCCGTATTCTATGGGTTATTCCATGAAAATTTGCCAAAGGAACCATACCTCTATCGTTAAAATCGAGTCCCCTACTTTTTGTTGGTAGATTTTTTCCCAAATTGACGTTCGTATGAAATATTACCTACACGTTAACATCCATAACTCAAAAACTATCGATCGGCTTTAATCGCCAGCAGGCGCGTTGTTCCCAACATTTTGATCAATTTACAATAAAAAATCTCCAACATTGGTCCAACGGTTCAAAAGTTACGGGCATTTTTGTCCAAATTTTGGAGCATTTTTCCATTTTTTCATGATTTTGTCCAAGAATATTACTTTCATGGCCATTTTTTTGGCTCAATTTTTTTGACTTACGAAGCTTACGAACCTTACGTTACGACTGAACTGATTTGCGCTTTACATTATTGGCATATTTTTTCACAGGGTGCACAAGACTTTTAGAAAAAATAATGTTTTTTTTCACATTTTGTCTTTTACTACACTCAAATTGAATATTTTTTTTTTTTTTGATAATAGGTTGATAGATACTTTATTATCTCTTAATTTGAATTTTTGTAGAAAAAAAAAAATAAAAAGGGAAAAAAATCAAAAAGTTGGTTTTATGTGTTATTTTGTTTTAGCAATATCGCATGAATTAATCAACCGAATTCGATAAATTTGGGCTTAAACTCTTCGTTTTGAATTGTAAATTGAATTAAATAATGGATTGAGCCAAAAAAATGGCCATGAAAGTAATATTCTTGGACAAAATCGTGAAAAAAATGGAAAAATGGTCCAAAATTTGGACAAAAATGCCCGTAACTTTTGAACTTTTTACCAACAAAAAGTAGGGGACTCGATTTTAACGATAGAGGTATGGTTCCTTCGGCAAATTCTCATGGAATAACCCATAGAATACGGAAATGATAGGGAAATTGGTGAATTTTTTCACTCCCTACAAATCGACCCGCCCTAATATATATATATATATTAGGGCGGGTCAAATTCTGGCTCAGCGAAATTCGTAAAATACATGTAATTTCAAGACTTTTTCTCCACTACAGCATATACAAATTCTGAAAAAAAGCTGTGCGGACTTTCGTAAATAGATTCATACACATACATTCATACATTCATATTTTATAATTGAGAACAAAATCTATTTACGAAAGTCCGCACAGCTTTTTTTCAGAATTTGTATATGCTGTAGTGGAGAAAAAGTCTTGAAATTACATGTATTTTACGAATTTCGCTGAGCCAGACCTCCAAAAAATTCGTCCATACAAATTGACCCGCCCTAATATATATATATAGTATAGAAATTAAAGAAGTAAAATGTCGATAAAGTGGTGGGGTGCAATAGCGCCTTGTGAAATTACACCTTAAAGGCCTTATTTCACAATTGAAAGTGTAATAAAGCCTTTTTTGAAATAAAGGCCTTATTTCTCAACTCAAAGTGAAATAAGGCCTTTATTAAAATTTACCCAATTGTGCAATAAAGCCTTTTTTCTTCTTTTTATTATTCTCTTGTTACACTGTTCAATTTATTGTTTTTGTTAAAATCAATTGATTTTGTAACATCTACATCCAGCAAATGGTCTAGGAATTTATAAAAACTTCCGTTCTTCGCTAGGCATTTACTCAATTGCCCATGGAACGATTCTATTAAGCTTGTAGTTTTAATGGGTTCGTTATAAACGGAGAATTTTGATGCACCTTCCAAAAAAAAAAAGACATTTACATGATGCCGTGATTTAATAATTTTCCCTTTTACAAGATGTTTAGTCCTTCATGTCAACATTTTGTAAAAGGGAAAATTAGTAAATTTTCACTATAGTTTTCTCTATAGTGAAAAACTATTAATTAATATTAAATTTTTTGTAATTTTTCAATAAAATATAAAAAGAAAAAGAATATTGTTGCTTCATTAAAAAAAAATTCAAAGTGCAAATACACCTTTAAGGCCTTATTTCACAATTGAAAGTGCAATAAAGCCTTTTTTGAAATAAAGGCCTTATTTCTCAACTCAAAGTGAAATAAGGCCTTTAAGGTGTAATTTCACAAGGCGCTATTGCACCCCACCCGATAAAGTCCGCAGCTTTTGACTATTTTACAATTACATCCAACGGAAAGCATTACTTGTGTCAGTGTTTAATTAAAGATGAAGAAACAAATTGTGGTGCTAAAATTAGTAGTTTTTGTGGAACGGATAAAAACGCTTCATCAAAAGCACTTTCAACGATTTCATTCAGAAATATTGAAAATTGTAATTGAAAAAGGCAATAACAGCACTCCAAGTAGTTTAGTAGCAAGAAAAAGCCCGCTTTCAATTAAAAACCAATCTTCACTTTAAAAATTGTTTTTGTTTCTATTTTTTAAACTGCTTATATTAAAGAGTAATTTTTATAAAATTAGTTATTAAAAATTAATATACAAATGTTCTTAATTACTTGGTCGAAGTCGGAGCTTCGAAAAAAAAATTATTTACTTAATTAAAAATATGTACATGTAATTTTTCGACCCAACACACATTATTGTTTATCTGTGGCCGAATTACAGCATCTGTGTTCGAGTAAAATTACGAAGGGCACGGCGAGATAAGTGCCTATCAATCTTGTCCAATTTTCTTCTATCACGGATGCTGTAAATCGGCCCCTGTTAATCGTATACGTTTATACCTTGCATTCGCCACTAGCTCTCGAGCTACAGGATGCAGATTTATGAAACAATGTTATGTTTTAGAACAAAAAAATGTTGTAATAATTTGTATAAGTTATGTTTCATAATAAAAAATATTCATTTCATTTCATAGTTTATGGAGTCGGAGTCAGAGTTGAGATTTTTTGGACCGACTCCGCAGCCCTGCTTTTTACGATGAATATTAGAGTGTGTAGGTATAACCCAAAGTGTCCACTAAAAACGTGCACATGTAGTGCTTGAAAAAATTTGTCAGAATAACCCCCATTTAACGGCGCTGTAAGACGTAATTCTACGTCAAAAATCCTATATAAATCTAACTAACCCAATTAAATCCCTCATTATTCAATTAGATCGAAGAGCACGAAGTGCATGTTACTTAAGAAGTTGAACTTATTGTTGTTTTGTTTTGTCTTATATGAAATACTATTAATGCACATGGTTTTTTTTTACTATGCATTATTTTGACGTATTTTAAATTGATCAATGACCTTTCTTCAATGAAAAGTCGAATTCTTGAAACTCATTTGAAAAAATCTATTTAAATTTAATCTATGGTTATTGGGATTTTTTAGAAACTGTGTTACTAAACAGATTTCCCATTTTTTTCCTACTCACTAGTTAAAATTTTAATAGCTCGATCAAGGATGCTGTAATTCGACCCCAGGATTTTAGCGTTGCTCAGCCAAACCGTAAATGGTGCGTAAAATTAAAGTATGCCATCTTATGGCAAAGAAATTTCCCGATATTTTGTTATGACTGTCACATCTGGGAAGCTGGTTACCAGTCCGGGGCTGTGATGAGCTAAAACTGGTAGTTGTATGCTTTAGTATGCTACGAGGTCCGACCAAAGACTTAAAAATTGGTACCACGGGCAGTCAGTAGGCCCTTGGCTTGTGCCAAATTGACTGATTGGGTTGGCCCTTCGGTGTGATTCGTGGTGGCTGTGTGTTTATCACCTATACCGCGGGTAGAGCTACTCAGCTCGGTGTAGGTTTGCATTCTCAAACCGGGTGCCGTACCCCAGAGTACGGAAGATGTTTTAGATAGGCCTCCACCCCTACCAAGGGTTGCGACATGTCATCACAACATTTAGCTAATTTGGTACCTTTGAATCCTCAAAGGGGCGTTGGCCGACGCAATATTTCGGTCCCACGCTATGGAGCATCATAGAATTAAGCCTACACGGCAGGTGTCTACGTAAAACACTTTGGATTTCTGTCACATCTGGGAATTATTTAGTATAGAAGCTCTGAAGGATAATTAATTTCATCCAGTAGTTCTTGACAGGATTTAAGCGTTGCTAGGTGAAACCATAAATGGTGTGCAGAATTTGAGTATGCAAAACAAAAGAAAACTTTTTTGTCGATTTTTTCGTGTACGGACTCTTCTTGGGAATAATTTAGTATAGGAGTTATGGGCTGAACAAGTTATTTCATCCGCTTGGGCCAGGACAGAGTCTTAGCGTTGCTAAGCCAAACCTTAAATGATGCGTAAAATCAAAGTATGCTATCTTATGGAAAATAATTTTCCCGATATTTTGTTATGACTGCCACATCTGGGAATTATTTTGTATAGAAGCTCTGAAGGATAATTAATTTCATCCAGTAATTTTGGACAGGATTTTAGCCTTGCTAGGTGAAACCATAAGTGGTGTGCAGAATCTGAGTATGCAAAACAAAAGAAAGTTTTTTGTCGATTTTTCGTGTATGTGATCTTTCCGGGAATTATTTAGTTTATAGCTATGAGCTAAACAAGGTATTATAAAAATTTACAACTTTTGTACAAAAATACTGCTTGCAAACGCTTTCTTTAATAAATTATTGTTATATTTTATAAAATAATAACAATCAATCATATTATTATTGAAAAAATTAACACCTATATATATAAAAATAACCAATTGTTCGAGCCAGGGGCCGAATTACAGAATCCGTGATCGAGCAAAATTACGAAGGGCACGACTAGATAAGTGCCTATTAATCTTGTACAATTTTTCTCGATCACGGATGCTGTAATTCAGCACCAGGATTCAAATCCAGTAGTTCTTAGGATTCAAATCCTGGGGCCGAATTACAGCATCCGTGATCGAGCAAAATTACGAAGGGCACGACGAGACAAGTACCTATCAATCTTGTACAATTTTGTTCGATCACGGATGCTGTAATTCGGCCCCTGGTCTCCCTAGCTACGATCATAACTTAATAAATTTTATAATATATACGATATTAATGTACATTGTGTAAAAGTATTAAATAAATAATGAATTATATATTATTATTCAAAATGATATTGTTTCAAATTAAAAAAAAACAGAATCTTTAAAAGATTTGAAAAATTATTGCCCACTGCTGGGATCAAACCCGATCCTCTTGCGACGGGATGATTGGCACTACATCCTACTCTACATGCGTCTTTCTATAGTTGTGAGCTAAGTTTAAACTTATGCTTTAAATGCGAATTTATTTTATAGCCCATTACGAAAATTATTTAATGTATTTACTTAACTAGATATATATTTGGGAAAAAAAAAACATATGAAAAAGACATAGAAAAGGAATATATAACTAACTTAATAAATTTAATAACTGTTTTTATTAATAAAGAGGTCAAAATAAGTTGATCTTCGACCATGTAGTTATTGAAACTATTCATAATTTTTCCAGCTTTCTAACGGAGTCTTAACATTTAAAGCAATATTCCATTTGAAAAACTCAGGGGTGCAAGAGCATATAGAGCAATTTCAAACTTAATCGTATGGCGTTTTCGTTTCTACAAAAAAATTTTATATTTGTTATCTTCTTTCTGCTATTTTTGATAATTCTGATTTTTTTTTCTACTTTTTAGGTCAACATTTTGGAGAAAAGATTACGATTCAATTTCAGTGGTCACTATTTTTTCTCAAGTCGGGAGAATTTCCAAAAAGGCCAAACAAAATTTAGTTTTTTCCGAATAATATAAACAGCTTTAATAATCTTAATGAAGGTGCAATTACAGTGGAATATTTTTATCTGTATAAAATTATCTTTACATTTTATTAAAAGCAATGTCAACTTAAAATTAATATATTTTTACAAGAAAAAAACATATAACATATTTTAGAGGTTTGCAAAAAAATACATATAAATTAAAAAAGATAACTTCATTTTGTACGCTGGTAATATCGGGAAGTATTGTACAAACAGTGTTGCTGGGTGGTGAAATTAAAGGAATTAACAATTTCAGTGGTCTTTCCTTTCAAGTAAATCAAAGTTCAGCTGACAATATGAAAAAGAAGCATATGCTTGAATGCCTGCAAGAGCGGAAACGAACTTCGAACGTAATCAAAATTTTTGTGAAGCTAGTAGGAGGCCAGCGACAATTTTGCTACGCAGATTACGACCTGGTATGGAATCTACTCCAATGCAGCTAGAGAGTTTATTTTGATGTCAAACATTTTTGAAAAATACCAACTTTCTGACTATACATGTGTCATATGTGCAGAAAACTCTTAAGTGACCCAAATTGGACTTAACCTCAAATTTATGACCTGGTATAGAATCTGCTCCAATGCAGCTAGGAAGCTGACTTTGATGTCAAAAAATTTAAAGAATATACACTTTCAAGCTACATAGGTGTCATATGTGTAGAAAACTCCTGGAATGCGTGAGAGTATCAGCGACGATTTTTGTTTAAATGGAATACGACCTGGTAGTGAATCTTTTTCAATGCAGTAAGGGAATTGGTTTTGGTGTCAAAAGATTCTTAAAAACATCCACTTTGCTACTGTATAGGTGTCATATGTGCAGAAAACTCATGGAATGCATGAGAGCCCCAGCGACGATTTTTATCTAAACGGATGACGACATGGTAGGGAACCTGTTCCAGTGCAGCTAAAGAGTTGATTTTGGTATCAAACATTTAAAAAAAATATTAACATATGCCACCTTTATTGTGCAGAAAACTCCTACATAAAACTATTACATATTAAATATTCGCGTTTTGGACCTCTTTTTGTTATGCAAATGTTAAAGAAACCAAAAAGAATAAAATCATTAAGGGTATACAGTTCAGCGCTGAAATTTGCGAATTGCTGAAATATATGAACACTTCAGTGCACTTGTTGTTGTTCTGGTTTTCCGAAGATTGCTTAAATTTAATGAAATATTGAGTTGATGAAAAATAATCTTCGGAAATTTGCGAAGAAAATATGTGTTCAATAATCATAAATGAATCTGTTCAATGAGCGTGAGTCATTGTGAATATGATTATTTCGATAATAAGAACGGCATTCTATCAAATACTGGCCCTTATTATGAGTTGCTTTCGACGTTCGATCTTCGCTGGTTATCGAACAACGAGTATCGAAAGTTAAATTCTTATTATGAGCAGTGCAACCCTATCGAAATGTTCGTTGCTCATCGAAATTTCAGTCGAATAGGATTTTGCTTTCGATGCGATGCGAGCTTAGCAATAATTGTTAAAAATGTAAGTATTTTGTGATTGTGTTTTCCTTTTTAAAGACTATTATCTACAATAATATTGAACTGTTTTTGTAATTTTTATGCAGGTCTAAGGTGGTGAGCAACAAATCACAGTTAGAAAGTCTTGTCTTATTGATGGAGGCAAACTTTGACTGCAAAGGATATTTGTTCCAAAGTTCAGGCGACAAAGAAATGGGAAGAACTCACGCTGGAATTAAATTGCTTAGAAGCACCAGTTAGAACAGCAAAGTGGCTTAAGATAAGCTAAAGGAAGCGTTGCTCAACCGTTTTCTACTTCTAGCCAGTTCCGACAAGCTTTCATCCTCTTCTGACGAAGCGTCGAATCTTATGGAAATTATTTTCGTCATAGTTATAACTTTTTCGTCTTTTTTTTTTGCAATCAACTTTCAAACCAATCGTATTTATTTGAAATAAAACAACAATCGCCTGATAGAAATATACTACCGTGAAGAAACAAAATGAACGAAATTCACAATAGCGCTACTCTTTGTCGAAAGCACGTTATAATACCAAATGCAAATTCGTTCGATCAGGCCATTCGACTACAGTCGAATATCGAACACAGCTCATAATAAGGGCCACTGCCTTAAAGCTGATGCAATATCTGCGAGCAAGAAAAAAAATTATGATTAATTCTATTTTAGTTGAGTGGCAGTCGTTTTATATATCTGTGTATTAATCTGTGTTTTAAAAAATATGAACAAAATAATTTGTTTTGGTAGCAGGCGCACTAACGAAATGAAGCAATGGCGGTTTTAAAGGCCCAGTTATAATAGACGTAATGTAAAGTAACGTAATGTTGTCAACTGTCATCGTGACGGGACGTAATGTAAGAAAACGTTGTAGCAATTATAATAGGCAGTAGCCAGGCAGTTGTTTGTCGTAAATAATTGCACGTTTCTGTACAAATGCAATTAAATCTTCGTCACCCACAGCTGTGGATACATAAAACTATCACATTAATAACGAAAACTCAACAAAAAGCGTAGTTCAACAATATAAAATAGCGCAATAATCGAATCTAACCTCAATGTTTAGTTGTTCTTTGAACAGACGTAATGTAAAGTAACGTAGAAATCGAAATCCAACGGATCTTTACGTCCCTTTACATTACGTTACTTCTATTATAATCACTTGCATAAGAAAAGTATTATGTAAGAGTAAGAGTAAGTGACAGAACACACTGCTGTAGTAGCATTTCACTACATTACGTTACGTCTATTATAACTGGGCCTTAACTGGTTTGCACGCAGCGTAAAATACTCGAAAAATTGAATATTTCATGCGCTGTTCAGTTTTACAAAGGAAAAATTGAAAAAGGTTAGTAGAATTTGAGAAAAACTAAAAAATGTATTACAGGCATTTAAGACGTGCTCCACACTCACGACACATCTGCAGCGGCATGGCGGAGTGCCTGACTATATGGGCGAGGAGTCCAAAACTGCATTTTAGAACAGTCGGTGGTGCAAATGGTCACTGGCATTTAAGACGTGCTCCACACTCGCAACATCTCTGCAGCTGCATGCCGGAGTGTCTGACTATATGGGCGAGTCCAAAAATGCATTTTTACAAAGCATCAGTGTGTTTTATTTTGAATTGGTTCAAAGATTATTAGCCAAAACTGCGCAATTATACTATTTTTAAGAACATCAACAGAGCTGCGCAGTTTTTGTATTTAAACTTAGCACCAATTCAAAATAAAACACACTAGGGGTATTCACGATTCAGTGCACTTGTCTGTGCAGTTGAGGACTTGTGCAGTTTGGTTTTCATGAACACACCACCATCACCATATCAAAGCTGTCAACATTTTTCAATGCACACAAGTGCACAACTGCACAAGTCCTCAAGTTGAAGGTAATAGTAGAAAAGCACTTGTGCAGATTTTTGACGACGTACGTACAATTTGTTTTTGTAAAGTGCACAAGTCCTCAACTGCACAGGCAAGTGCACTGAATCGTGAATACCATTACTGATGCTTTGTAAAAATGCATTTTTGAACTCGCCCTATCTGTCCATACTGCAGCAAAACCTTTTAAGGGACCAATAGTATGCAGTCTGACAAAACCCAAAGCATCAGTGCGTTTTATTTTTAATAAACTTGTAAAACTTTTACACATTAAAATTATGCTTCGCTTAGCAGAAGATCGGCAATCATATGTTCACGCACACGCTCCATTGGAAATTGATTTTTTCCACAGCTTCCGCAGCGTTGAACGCAACGCATCTCACGCGTCATTGGAAATGGGCCTTAATAGTCCACCCTAAACAAGTGCGCGTGCGTGATTTAACTGTCAAAATCGGCTCATGCACATACATTTTGTATGAAGCTTACCGAAATACGCACCGGACTACCGCAACATGAATCTAATTTCCCATTTTGACAGTGCGTGCGGATGTGATGTTGGCTGCATAAAACCAAAGTATTAGAACAAAGAGCAATCAGCTGCTATTAATTAATTAATCTCAATTGCAAATGGAAGTATTTGCAATATTAATAAATTTTTACACAATACTAAAAGTTTCTTTAATATTATTAAACAATCTGACTGAGCTGGTTCGGGAGCAGCAGTTTTTTCCGCAGCGCACTTGTTTAGGTTAAGCGTAAAATAAAATTGCGTGGCGCTTGGGAACGCAGCGCAACGCACACTTGTTTAGGGTGGACTGTAAGGTAGCATTCCTTTTTAGGTGGGCTCAAGCTTTGTAGCTACTGCCTCGGCTGACCGTCAGGTCTATCGTCCGGGGAGGGTGGCGAACGGTAATTTTTGGTTATTTTTAAGTGTATTTAGTTATTTATTTTTGTATTATTTATTTATATTTTTTTATTATTTATTTTTTTTTGTTATTTTTTTATTATTTATTTTTTTTATTATTTAGTTTTTTATTTATTTATTTTTTCTTTTGTTTCGAAAGCCACGTCGCTACCTTGGTTGACCACAAGGCCTATCACCGGGGCTGAGACATAGGCACTCGCTGCCACACCACTAGAGCGTCGTCTATAGCAAGATTTTGTTGTTTCATGAAGCCACGTCACTACCCCGGTTGACCGCAAGACCTATCACCGGGACTGCAACGAAGACACTCTCTGCTACGCCACCACGGCGTCTACAGTTGACATATCTACTCTATTATTTCGTATTAGAAATAACGGAGCATTCCTTTTTAGCGATTGTCAACCGATTACCGAAGCGATTACCAACGGACTACCAGTTACCGAAGCGTTTACTAACTGATAACCGAAGCAATGACTACTAAGCCCACTAGCGACTACCCGAAGCTGCATAATTAAGAGGTTATAATAAGGATAACGTATTCAATAAAGTAATAGCCGATACACATTGACTGCGACTAGCGACGAACGCCAATTGTCAAAAAATAGAACGCATGTTTTCTTATGAAAATGTATTTTTTAAGGACGGCACGACAAAGAGAGAACACGACCACAATTGTTGCTGCCGCAGACTTCAATCTATTTTTAATTTGATAGACGACAAGAGCGAACATAGCAGAGGTTGTTTATGTTTTGTATGAAACATTTCATTATAAAGTCGTCGAGAATACTGCGAAATTTCTCTCTGACGGCAAGTTTTCGTTTTGTCGGTGGACGACTGTTGCAGTCAATGTGTATTGGCTATAACTTTGTGACTTCTAAATTTTTTTCCATTTCGACAATTTTATATATTTCACTTCTTCTAAATTTTTTTCCATCTATTATATCAAGAATTTTCTTTTCTTTAAATATTTCAATCAACAGACTCCAGAAAACTCTTCCACTCGCCATTTTTTCTTGTGATAAATGAACTTATTCACTTTGAAAGATAGAATCAGTGGATTTAACGAAGTGGAGTTTTGTGGATTTAACGAAGTTCAACTCAACTCGCGTTTCCATGGGGAGTTAATCCCTAGTAATCCCGACTCAACTCTCCATGGAAACGTAGTAACGTAGTAACAGATAGAAGACATAAAAGAGAACTCATGCGTCAACTGAAGTTGATGCCAGAAACGCCGTATAAAAAGCAAATTGACCGCCTCATTTTCTATCACGAAAATTGGTGTGCTTGCTTGTCGTTAGTATGCTTTTTTGTAATACTAAATAAAGCGGTAAATAGCAGACCACACTCAAACTCAGCTTCAGTATAGAGGACAGTTGTGCCAACTAGTGTCCGACCGAAACCGAAATCTTGGCCGAAGCCGAATATTCGGCCATTTTAAAATATTCAGCCGAAACCGAATCTACATGAAAATTAAAGCGCCATCTAGCGGAGAAAAAATTGTTTTTTAATAAAAAAAAATTCAAATTTAATTCCCTTTTCAAAACTGGCTCAAGCATTAAAATCGGTTACCCATTCTGTTTTTATAGAAATTTTTATAATAGTATTGCATTACAAGTGAACCTCCACGGTCCTTCGAAGCTTAAAAATCGATTTTCTCAAAATTCGGACGTGCTACAGCAAAACGCCGAGACACGTATTTCTTTATTTTAAGCCTATTTTCATATGCTGTTAAAATTTCTCATGTGTACTCAAAAAAATTTGATTTTGTCGTACTGTGTTATCAATTTTTGGCTTCAGTACCTATAAAAATTTAATATAAATTGCAATAGAGATGATAAAATCGAAAATGATAGTATCGAATGCATAAAATTAGCCAAAATGTTTTGCGTTAGCACGATAAATCAAATTATAGACAAATTCATAATTTTCGATTTGTACAATGCGTTGTAAATATTTTTATTAAACCAAACTTATATATTTGCATTATATGACTGATGCAAGTAATTTTTAAATTCGGCCTCAATATGGCCGAAACTAGCCGAAACTGACAAAAAGGGCCGAAACTGACAAAAAGGGCCGAAACTGGCCGTAACCGAAACTGGCCGCAACCGAAACTGAAACCGAATATTCGGTCGGACACTAGTGCCAACATATAGACAAAAATAATTTTGACAACAGACAGTTAAGTTAAGACAGTAAAGAATACGTATTTAATGCCAAAAATGTGTCATTTTACTTAATAAAAATAGAATAACATGGAAAAACGACTTTCAAAACAAGACGCCTACGTCACAAACAATAGCAAGAAAAGGTCACGACATTTGGCTAAGTAGAGCTCGATAATTTTTATAAATAATTTCTTGTTTTGAAAGTAGTTTTTCCATTTTATTCTATTTTTGTAAGCGCACGCGAATAAGAATTTTCAAAATTGTTGTTTTTTAAAACGTTTCTGACATAAATGTCATTTTATTGTCTGAGTTATGTCTAGAGTTGTGTCTACGAAAAAGTTTAGACATTAACTCGGACAGTTGCAAAAGTGAGAGAGTATTAGTAAACAAGTGAGAGTGTATAGCCACTATCCTAACGTTACTGTCCCAGTAGTTCCAGTCTTGAAGAAATCTCAAATGAATCATGTACGATTTTTCTTGATCCTTGACGAAACATGCTAATTTGGCCATACATTTCATTGACGAAAATTTCATATAAATGTTGCAAATTCGTGCAGGACGCAATGCAGAAACGTCGGGATTTATCATGCACGAACCCAATATCCAAATATTGAGAAAGTTTCGTTAACGAAAAGTAGACAAGAATATAAAGAAAATTCGTCAAGGAATTAAAATCGAAACGTGTAATAAAATTCGTGAAGGAATGTTATACCGAAACGTTGAAGAAGTGAAAACGCTGTATTGTTGCAGTTTAGCCTCTGAACGATTCGGCGAATTACAACAATTATGAATATCTTCAAGTTGTTGTAATAGAGTGGAAAAGTTAGGCGCTGATAACCGCTGCTTTGCATTATATTTTGTATGAATTTTTTTTTAAGTCCAGCAGCTCTTGCAGAAACTTCCTTGAAGAAATCATCACGAAAAGTTCGTCAATGATGCCGCGAACTACTGGAGTCTGTTGTAAACTAGCGTTATTAATACATTCAAATAATGGCAGAATTATCCAGGTAGCATTGACAACTGCTTATTTTATCTTCCAAAGGAAAACATAGCCTGTCAAAAACAGCTGTTAGTGAAACAGGTCATATGCATCTACAGCTGCTTTTTTCACTTCAATATTTTTAAGATTAGTTTTATTTCATTGATTCAATTGACAATGGCCCATTGAAAACGCTCTCTATATTTTTTGACAGTACATGTACATAACAACTGTCAAAGCTACCTGGATAATTTTGCCATGATTCAAATTATACTCGTATCAAGAATATACCAAAAATTCATCAAAAATGTAGACAAAGGTCATTACCAATATTCGATTTAATGCCTACTCTAAATTTAATGTAAGCTTTTCTGACATTAAATCTATAGAATTTGTTGTCAAAAGGCTTACACTAAATTTAGAGTCGACATCAAAATGACTGCTGGTAAGGCCCAAAGTCCTTAAAATTTTTTTTTAATTGATATCTTATAAATCATGTGCAAAAAAAGAACAAAATAAAAAATGTTAATGTAGTAAAAAGCACCAATAAGGTTACACTGATTTTCTATTTCTATAAATGATGTTTAAAATTCTTAAAAATACATGTTATTACGTGGCAGCCCTATTATAAAAATTACATCATATTTAAATTCTGACAACGGATGCGGATTTTGCGACCCATTTTTACCTAGTGTTCGCGCCAGTACCGCATTCGTAAAAATAAAAAAATTAAGGTGGCAACCCTATTAACCATATTGAATTATAAATTTTAAAATTCTTACTTCAGATTCGAAATAAGCTACCGCCTACATCAGTCATGAGCAGGAAAATAAATTTAGTGAGCCAATGTTTTTTTTTTTTAAACAAACACAAAATTATCCTCATTATTGCTTTTGCTCATCGTTGCAAAAAAAAGAACAAAAAAAAATGTTAATGCAGTAAAAATCACCAATAAGGTTACACTGATTTTCTATTTCTATAAAAAAATTGACCAGCAAAACAAAAACAAATCATGTTTGTTTGTGTGCAACACATGTAACGGCACAAACATCTCAAGCGCACCGCCATTGAGTAAGGCTTGCATTTGTTTCTAATTTGAAACTAAAATATCAAGTTCCTTAAATCAAGTACGGAAATAGACTTAATGAACAGTTGCGGTCAAAAAATAGCAGTGCTTGCTCTTATGTAATCAGAGCATTATTATATTACATAGATATTGAACTAGCGATGCAAACGATGCATCGATAGTATCGTCATCGACGATATATCGTTCATAAACATCGATGTCAACATCTATGTTCTTATGAGCGATACATCATCGATACATCGGTCTGAAAAGGAAAAACATCGATATCGTTTGCTCATTTTTAGCAGATTCACAATTTGACATCTGGAAATACCACAAAAAGCTAACACACAATAACTCAAAAAATAAATATTCTAATGCATATTCAATAGCAAATGTAAGCGAAACAGAAGTGCAGATGTACCTGTAGTCTCCTATTACCCCATTAAAAAAAGATGCGATCGAAATTTGGGATGACATGAAATCTTTATTTTCAAAACTTGCGAAGATTGGAATGTTATATCTGTACCTAGCGAACACTTGTTCTCGGAAGCTTAAGCAACCATCACTCAAGAAAGAAACAGGCTTCTAGTGACGAGGTTATCTAAGGTTCTTTTCCTTAATTCAATTTCCAATTGATAAACTCCAAAAAATAAATGTTTTAAATTTATGATATGGGAAAACATGTTTTCTATTTGATATAGATTTTATTTTGGTAGGTGGTCTATGAGATAAACACCATCCTGCTGGTGCAATCAAGTGATGCCAGCAGATTACCCGTGCTATAAAGTAAAGATAAGTATTGATTCCTATTTTTCAAATTTTGTTTTTGTAAATTTTTCCATACATTGTAAGAAATTATTCTTTCTTTCATATTTTATAATAGAGTGCAAATAAAAAATATGTAATCTATAAAAATAATATTTATATTTTTCGAATCCAATATTAGGCCTAATACAAAAATTAAAACATCGATATATCGGTCTTATTAATGATGTTTTTATACATCGATAATTGTCAAGTGAACATCGATGTTTTCAAACATCGATGTTTTTAAGAACGATGTTGCATCCCTAATTAGAACATTAAACAGAGTACAGATCTGGAACCAGTGTTGAAAGTACATATAGGAGTGACAATAGGTTTACCGGAACCGAAACCTTGTATACTAGTATTATTTATCCAAACATGTCTGAATAGCATGTCTGAACAGCACTGCTGTTATTTCGACCGCAGCTGTACGTCTGAAACCTTCGCTGCATCATGAAAAACTGTGCGTAAATGAAAGCAAAACATGGCGGTATGACACTTGGTCATATGTAACAGAGAACTGTACAAGCCTACTTGAAGTCTATTTCAAGTACTTGCTTAAAATACAAGTTCAAGCTTGCTTGAGCTTGATAATTTTCAATCAAGTATAACTTGAACTTGAATATAAAAAGCCCACGAAAGCTTGCGACTTGCAAGCATGCTAGCTTACAAGCAAACGGCACGAAGTCCCAAGAAAAGGAAAACTTGATGCCTTCTGCAAAAAGCTTGCAATTGAAGACAAGTATCCAAAAACTTCAATGAGCTTGTGTAGGTAAAGCTTAAGCGTATTAGGACTTTTAAGGGTTCTGTGGACTCCGTGGTTGGCAGTTTTAGGGAGTAGCTGACTTCGGAATTGATTTCAAAATTTTAAACTCAAGATGGCGGATAGAGTTGATTTGTTTGTGTTGTTGCGAATTCTTGTAATTTTTAAATTCTGGCAACGGATTTGGTTTCGAATCTAATGATGTTTAAATATACATATTATTGGGTTATATTATTATTAGACAGCGGAATTATATGCAAAACTTATTTTAAGTCTGATTGAAGTCAAGTTTTGGATTTATATTGATTTTGACTTCATTAATGCATTTATTACTCAAAATCTATGATATGCAAATTTTATGCAAAAAATATGCAAAAGCATATGCAAGAAATATGCTGCATATTTTTTGCTTATGCAGTAATAAAATTGGTCTACAGTCACAATATTTCCAAATTAATTTAAATATCTATAAAGTTTATTGAAAAAAAGTGTTAAAAATGTTAAAATTATTTTATTACATTCAACAGATAATTACGTTGACTAGAAATCGCCATTGGTCGAAATTCAACCTTTTCACAGTGACATTCGACCTACACTGTGATATGAAATCGCTTTCGTTCTCAGATGAGCGTATAAAAAGGTTCAAAAAAGAATCTATTTCTGTTTTCAGTTTGCTGCCCAGTGCTATTTAGGAATTCATTCTTTTGAATTCATTCATTCATATGACATTTCAAAGCAGTAGGCTATTTAAGGTAGAATTATAATAGACGTAATGTAAAGTAACGAAATGGTCAACTGTCATCGGAACGGGACGTAATGTAAGAAAACGTAGCAATTATAATAGGCAGTAGCCAAGCAGTTGTTTGTCGTAAATAATTGCACGTTCCTGCACAAATACAATTAAATCTTCGTCATCCATAGCTGTGGATACATAAAACTATCACATTAATAACGAAAACTCAACAAAAAGCGTAGTTCAACAATATAAAATAGCGCAATAATCGAATCTAACCTCAATGTTTAGTTGTTCTTTGAACAGACGTAATGTAAAGTAACGTAGAAATCGAAATCCAACGGATCTTTACGTCCCGTTACATTACGTTACTTCTATTATAATATCTTGTATAAGAAAAGCATTGATTGAAACAGTAAGTGACAGAACACTCTGCTGCAGTGGCATTTCACTACATTACGTTACGTCTATTATAACTGGGCCTTAAGTATGTGTAAGAAACGAAACATTTCAAATGGGTCGTTCACTTCAATTCGTCGGAAATTTCCGATTTCTTAAATTTCAGCACTGAAGTGAATACCCCAATTATTTCGTTTTTAAAATGTTGCGTATATGTTTATTATTGATTTATGGTCCTTTTTTAACATACGTATTATAGCCCAAACAGAATAAGCATAGCCAACACGCAGCCAACAGAAAAAATGTCAACATAGAAGTTGGTTGCCTTGCAACCCTATGAAATGAACATAATGAAAATAACCAACACGTAGCGAGCGCAGCCGACACAAAAATGTTGACGAACTTTTAACTTTTGCCGCAGCCAACGGTAGCGAAATGTCAAAATACATAGTTCAAATTAGAAAACTTAAAATTGACTAAAACATATTTGTCCAAATTAGTAAAAAAACAAACAAATTATTATATGCAAAAGGCTGTATCTATTAATTTAGTAAAAAATAACAAAATATTGTAAGCATAAAGCTCTATCTGCGTTATCAACACAAATTCTATTCTGTGCACAACATTTCGTTGGCTAAATTTTCGACAGCTCGCTACGTGTTGGCTATGCCTATTCTGTTTGGGCTATTATTTTATAACATAAAGAGTTTTACTTAATGCTTCTTTGTTGTTTTATTAGATATTCATTTGCAAGATTATACTTTAAATTCAAATATACATTAAGCTCCATTGCTCAGTAGAAGAGCTTTGAAGGAGCATACTAGATTGGACTATAAAATGCATAGATAATATTATCTTACAATATTTACAAAATATATATCAATGTAATTTAGATCAATTATATTAAATTTACAATATTTACATGATATTTCAATGTAGCTCAAAATATTTCAAAATTTCGATTTAATTTATAGCGAGCAAGTAATTCTTAACTTCCTATTTAAATAAGTTAAAAGAACTAGCGGTCTTACATACTGATGGCAAGCTGTTGTAAATCGACGGTCCTGCATAGGAGTAACGTTGCTTTCAGTCCACCCTAAACAAGTGCGCGTGCGTGGTTTAACTGTCAAAATCGGCTCATGCACATACATTTTGTATGAAGCCTACCGAAACACGCACCGGACTACCGCAACATGAATCGAATTTCCAATTTTGACAGTGCGTTCGGATGTGAAGTTGGCTGCATAAAACCAAAGTATTAGAACAAAGAGCAATTAGCTGCTTTTAATTAATTAATCTCAATTGCAAATGGAAGTATTTGCTATATTAATAGATTTTTACACAATTCTAAAAGTTTCTTTAAGATTTTTAAACCATCAGACTGAGCTGGTTCGAGAGCAGCAGTTCTTTCCGCAGCGCACTTGTTTAGGTTAAGCGTAAAATAAAATTGCGTGGCGTTTGGGTACGCAGCGCAACGCGCACTTGTTTAGGGTGCACTGTTTGTCATCTCAAACTTGCTTGCTTAATGATCATTATCTCTATTACTGAAACACCCTGTGCCAGCACTAAAAAAAAAACTCAAATCGTCGCTATCTTCACGGACGTAAAGTTTTGTTGTTCAGTTACATCGTCTTTGCAATTGTTTTGATAAATAAATAAATAAACTTGAATAAATTGGTACCAAGCCAATATGGACTTTGATAGCCCAGATGTTGAAAAAGATTTCCCCGGTTTATATGCATCTGAGGATAAAATCAAGAAAAATAAAGATGAAAGCGATTGTAAGTTAAATCATTTTATTTTTGTCTTTTGATTAAATTATTTTTTTTTAGATAGCGAAGGCGATTATGATAAAATAAGCAAAAAAGATTTACTTATTGGTAGGCGCAAAGAAAAGAAGGACAAAAAGGATCGTGGCTATGCAGCATTGGCTGGTGAAAGCTCCCCTGAGGAGGAGCTAGACAAGTAAATATTAATTTTATCTGAGACATATATTTTATTAAAAGTGTTGTTTTTTTAAGAAGTCCATCAAAATCAAGAAAGAACAAAGCTTTCAAATTTGCTAGCTCCAAAAGTAAGGAGAAGCGTGAAAAAGATGTGCAAGTTGAGGACAAATTGAAGGAAAAAGAAAGATCTGACAAGGAAAAGGAAAAGAAAAAAGATAAGGATAAGAAAGAAAAAGACAAAAAAGAAAAGTGTAAAGAGAAAGATAAGGACAAAAAAGACAAAAAAAGCAAACAAACAAGTTTGTCGGAAGACGTTCTTGAACTGGGTGATGTCCATCCAGTATTTGGTGTCTCTGTCAGTCTAGCAACGGAGCGCAGTCGTTGTCATGATGGTATCGATATACCGCTGGTGGTGCGCGATTGCATTGATTATCTGCAGGAGCATGCTCTGAAGAATGAACAAATATATAAAGTAGAGCCAGTTAAAACACGTCTGCATCAATTTAAACGCTTGTATAATAACCGTGAAAGGCAGGAAACTGATGAGCTAGATATCTCAACGGCATGTGGACTTTTGAAATTATTTTTGAGGTAAACTTTATTCTGTTGATTTCAAAAATAAAACTTAATTCATTTCTTAGAGAGCTTCCAGAGCCAATACTTACAACAGACTTAATTGCACGTTTCGAGGAGGTAGCCTCATATCCTCAAGTAACCAAACAAGAGGAGGAGATGTGTCAGTTGTTGGAGCAGCTGCCTAAATGCAACAAGACTTTACTCTCTTGGATTCTGCTGCATTTCGATGGAGTTATACAAAATGATAAATTCAACAAAATAAATGCTCAGTCCTTGGCCATGCTCCTAAGTCCTCCCTTGCAAATGTCGCATCGCTTGCTTGTGGCCTTGCTTTGTCACTGTTCTAGTTTGTTTGGCGATGTTAGTTTAACAAAGTAAGTTTATATTTATAGAAATACGGTTGTAAAACTTAAGAAATACCATGTTAATTTAAGGTATGTCCCACCCATAACCGCTTCTAGTCCAAAGATACCAGATCGGCCGGATGATATCCAAATTGAGCTGCGCAAACAGGAAAGCCTATTGGCGCAGATACATTCAGAAATGAACGCAGGCTTCGTCTCGAAAAAGCGAGAGGAACAATTATGGGAAGTTCAGCGTATTATAACGCAGTTGAAGCGTAAGCTACGCAGCTTTGAAAAAAAACATGAAAAGTCAATAGATGAACTTCAAGTTTCTACAACAAGCATACATGAAAAAACAGATGGTTCCAAGCAGACAAGCATTAATAATTCTATCGTTACGCCAACGCATTTCAAACGCAGTTGTTCCGATGATGAATCCAACAAAACAGTCATCATGTCAACGCCTACTGAAACGGAGGAAACAAAAAATATACCTCAAGAAATGCAAAAATTGCCAAAAGGAATTGTAGAGGAACCCTTACATGAAGTTAATAAACCTAATACCACACCGGAAAATAATTTTACAAAAAAAATAGATAATCGTCTGTATGTTGACAATAAAATTGGTTTTCTTATGTTACCGAGTAACGACCCCGATTATAATAATTTATTACGTTTGCAACTGGAAAATCAAGAACTTTTGGCTTGGAAGGAACAGCTACAGGCTCGTATCAGTGCAGAACGTGCTGAAATCTTTTGTTTGAAAAAATCTTATCAGCAAGAACTAGTAACTAATGGCGATTTTACGATTAGTTCAGCTGGAGAGGAAACCTTGGTCGATGATGATTATGCAAAAATAGTTGATAATTATATACGTGAAAATGCGTTGCTGGAACAGAAGAAGCTTATTTTAGCAAAAGAAATTTTTGAAGAAAATCGAGAACTGATAGCAATGCAAGTTGAATTGTTGGTGCAACAGTTTTAGTGAAAGCGTTGAAATATTATGTATGAAAGGCTTTAAAATCATTGAGAAAGAAAGAAATGTTCTGAAAAGGTTTTTAAAACTTTCTGTCTAGTAAGCTCTTCAATTTACTGATTAAATCTAGTTTTATTATGCTATGTTTCTAAGATAGTCAAATAAGTGTAACTTCAAACTACTTAATATTTGTTTAAGCCTTCCAAGATCAACGCTTTTCTTGTTTCGTCTTAGAACAAAAAACCATGTCATACTCATTATTATAAATATAGATACATATTTCCTTCTCAACGAGATTGAAATACCAAATTTTCACAAAGTGAAACAACAATAAAAAAATGCTGGAATTGCAGGAATTATGTGTTAAAAATATTGAAAAAATTAACTATCATAAAAGAAAGAAAAACCTAAAAAAGGTATAAATCATCTAAATCCCTATGTATGCAAATTATTTTATGTTTTTTTTTTATATCGTATTCTTGTTCTGAGCATTGTATTATTTTTTGCAAAGTGAAATAGTATTGACAAAATAAATTTTCAACTACTAAAAATGTTAACTTAATTAATTAAACTTATGACTAAACCAGAATATTTATAATAACGATTAAAATCGGTTTTTAAAATTAAAGATACTAAACTTCTTGGCAGAACCATAGTATAACTAGAGCAGGTAGTGTTATGGCTAAATGTGCTCTCTTAGTGACCACATTTTGCTATTTTTTCCAATTTTTGGTTTCTCATTGACCCTGTTCTCACTCGCCTTAAGAAAGGCAGAGTAATGGCGTTATTTTGACACTATGCATCTTTCAGGTGTTCTTACTACCGACTTTTTTAAGACCGCCTTATTTTGAATTCGGAGAACAGTCAATAAAATGTGCTGTTAAATTTCGGAAAATTCATTACTTTGTTAGTCTTAAAATGAACAGCAACGCAAACAATTAGAATTAAATAAAAGTGAAAACCCAACCAATGCAAAACAAAATTTATTTGCGCTAAAACATAAGAGAACCAAGAGGAAAATGACAAACAATGAAACTTAATAGTAACAGACCTCAAAATGAATCGCAAAATGTTTGAAAATGCTGCCTTACGTAACTTGTCACCTTCACACTTCCCACCTTACCTGTATACGTAAGGCGCGTGAGAACAGGCTCATTGGTTGCAGATTTTGTATGAGTTGTCAACTTCGTTTTGACAGTTTCGGTCACCGGCTCTCCACCCTAACATTACCTTGCCTAATTTTGCCACGGGCAGAACTAGAATCAAATAAAACAATTTTAAACTTTTTAGCGTTTAGAGTAACAACACCAACAGTTGACTTCACTGAATGCGGCCAACTTTCGCTTTCTCATCGTTTTCTGATTTTTTCGAGCTGTCAACTTCGTTTGGCAGTTTCGGCAGTATGTCTCTTCGAAATGCATATACCTTTTCTAATTCTGCCATGCTAAACTCACCTAGCAAACATTAAGACTCTTTTTATACTCTTATTTATGAAGCTTTTTCATCATGATGTGCTCGAAAAAGACTCTTTTTTGAGTCTTTTTTTCCTAGGTTGAGGCCACCCCGATATGACTCCTTTTAGTGATTCTTTTATGACGCAAAAAAAAGACTCATTTGTGACTCTAATTAAATACTCTTTTAAGACTCATATTAAAGACTCTTTTAAGACTACTATTAAAAACTCTTTTAAGACTCGTAATAAAGACTATTTTATGACTCTTAAAAATTCTCATTAAACCCTCACATTAAATGCTCTTTTATGACTCATATAAATGACTCTTTTAGGACTCATATTAAAGCATGCATAAAAAGTAGTGTCCGACCGAATATTCGGCTTCGTATTCGGCTTCGGCCAAAAATAGCCGAATATTTGCTGAATGTTATATTTTATATTTTTTTTTGCATTTTTCGATAGCTTACTGTGTAAAATATCATTCTAAAAGGTTACATAAAAATTAAATTTTTAACGAATCTTTATGTTGTTTTTGTCAAAATTTGAGCTATTAAATTATCAATGGACCCATTGGTAAATTTCATATTGGAATTTTTATCAACAAAAAAGTAATGAACATTTTCAGTAAATATTACAAAAAATATACCATAATCACATTCATACTTAACAGGAAAATATTTTGATTTTTTGTTTCAGATGAATTTTGCGACCTCTCAGTTCGTGTTTTAAGCTTTGGTCCATGTCGTACCGTGGCTTGCTGTAGTATATTTATTATATAAATATTGATTATAATCTGAAAATTACATACAATCTTCTTTAAAGAACTGGAAATATACCTAAAAAGTTAAGAGTACCTACACACAGCGAAAAGTACCCTATAAACTAGATCAAAGTTAAGATGATTTCTGCATAGTTTTTACCCAAGAAGAAAGTCTTATTAGGAAAAACGGAAAATCTTCTTAATAAAATTATAATGAAATCTTAGAAGAATAAGCGAAAATCTTTTTAACAAAATTGAGATGAAATCTTAAAAAAATAAACGGAAATCTTCTTAATAAAATTAAATTCAAATCTATTATCAAAATAAGATGAAATCTTCTGAATAAAATCAAGAGGAAATCTATTTTAAATTAGTCGAAATCTTCTTAGTAAAATAAAGATGACATCTATTAAAAAAACGCCAATATTTTTTTGGCCTTATGGCCTTAAGACCATTATTTAAAATATTAAAATTAATTATTGGACCATCTATTGATATAAAATTAATGATATCGTATGTATCTGTTTCATTTCCAACGAAGTAAGATTGAAATCTTTCAGAAAAGCTTAAGCAAGTATGCTTCTTAACAACCATTTGACCATTTATATCTTTTCTTAAAAAATCGCATATTTTATATATACTAATATCTTCTTCAGTTATTGTGACAATGTGTCCAATATCAAATGATTTACCTCGGAAAGTAACTGTGTCAGTTCGTTTATATGCATTAAAATCTCCTAAATTTATTAAAGGAACGTACAAACAATTTTAAATTTTAATTGAATTAATATCATTCAAAATATATTCTTGTTGAAAAAAGTTGTTTTGTAAAATAGAATTGGAAAACCTTAAGGATGATTTTATGGCCAATGTTAATGGGATGTTTACTCTTGAAGTTATGCTTTGCGCATATTTTTTATGAATTTGGTGTTCAGATTCAAATCTTAATGACCATAAGCACTTAATAGGTCCCAGTTTTTTTATAATTGAAGGAAAATGAACAAGATTGTGGTATTTGGGCTTTAAACTATCTAGATACAAACGTTGATATAACTCGTTGTGTTCTTTTATTAATAATTGAAGATTGCATAGAAGCGCATCATCATAATTCGGTAATTTATTTTCACAAAAATAATTAAAAACTTGTAAAAAGCATAATTTTGATCAACAAGATCAAAATTCCTATCATGAGAAGAACAAAATGAGTAAAAGTTTTCATTTGCTTTGCATTCATTTTAAATGAAGCAGTTTGAATGTGGTATTCTTGAATAGGAGGACTTATGTTGCCAATTTCTGTTTTGCCGTACTGGAACATTTGCTTTCTATAGTTGATAGTTGAGTTGGTCTCCAAAGAAATATTTTTTTTTTATAAATTAAATACTTTAAAATTTTAGAAAAATTATATTTACAAACTGCGCTGTATAAGTCGTGCATCATATGTTATCGGTTACGTGAAAATCTGGGAGAAAATTAAGTTAGTTAGGTTAGTGTGGCTGTCCTAAACGAGACACACTTAGGCCAATGAGGCCCATTGTGATACCAAGGGTTAATTCTTCCCATCTCTATTTAAACCAGTTTGAGCTATTTACTAAGCCTAGGATTCGGTAAATTGAAGATTCCGAGAGTTCGTCGAGGTCATTGAAGAACCAGTTGCTGTATGTACTGTACTGTATGTAAATGTACTGTAGATTCTTCCTCCTCCTCCTCATCTCTACAGCTTCTGCGAAAGTCGTTGTGGGGTGGTATGTTTAATATTTGAGCGTGTCTGCCAATAAGGCAGTGCCCTGTAAGGATCCCTAACAAGGTGCTTATGTGGTCTCTACTGAAAGAAATGAGTTCTTTTGAATTCTTAAGATTGAGTTTAGGCCAGATTTGCCGTGTTATATTTCACGTGTTTCCTACTGACCATCTGTTGCTGGTTTTGATGCAGGATAACTCATGTGTAAGGAGTTTACATGTGGTGAGAGGAATACCAAGGCTTGCCTTGTCTAAAGATAGTTTGGTAGTACCTGTGCGAGCGAGTTCATCTGCTTTGCAGTTACCTAGAAACTCCTTATGTCCAGGAATCCAGCATAGAAGGATTTTTAGCTGCTCTGCCATCTCGTTTAGAGATCTGCGGCAGTTGAGAACTGTTTCAGATGTTATTTCAACAGTTTCTAGGGCTTTCAAAGCCGCTTGACTGTCAGATAGTATGCAAATATCCATGGAAGATATCTCATTCACCTGAAGCCAAGTTAACGCTTCATGTATAGCAGCGATTTCAGCTTGAAATACACTGCAATGGTCAGGGAGCCTGAAGGTTAAATTAATGCCTAATGCTTCTGAGTAGACTCCTCCACCTACTTTGCCATCTAGTTTTGATCCATTAGTAAAGATCTCAATGACATTGTGAGGTGAACGGTTTCCTTGTTCCCACTCTTCTCGAGAAGGAATGGATACATCGAATTTCCTTTCTGTGTATATAGTTTTTGTGTGATGTAGTCAATGGACCTAGGTATGGGAGGGAGAATTTTCTGATGCAAGACTGTCCTAGTGTATCTCAGTTTTGTTTGGGTCAACGCTAAGCCCACAGCTGATAGTCAAGTTGACTAGAGTATTTATGCAATTTTGCATAATATCTCGAAGGGTAGATATGTATTTTTCAGAGGTAACAATAGCAACCTCATCGGCATAAGCTATCATCCTGCACCCCTCTAGTTCCAGGTTTACTAACAGTTCATTTACTGGGAGACAATTAAATATGGAATAATTTTTGACACCAGTTTGCGCTGGGTAATTATGTAAAATATCAAGATCATAGTTTTATTTCTTAAGGAATCGGAAATTTCCGTGCAATCAATGCGTGTTTGGTAGGGCGAATCAATTTTTTTTTCGAAGAAAGTGTATGTCATATTCGAATTCTATGCTAAATTCTAAGCAAAAATGCTGAACAAACTATATCCCAAAAATTATGTTTGACCTTCTCAATTTTTAAAATAAAAAGCAGTATACTCGGATGATCATTTTTTTGATCGAAGTTAATTTTTTATTTACCAAATTTTGTGTATTTATTTATGTATGAGAAAAAACTTTGTAAAAATTAAGAAAATAGAAAATCATGTATACAGCCTATTTCATAAAATCGTTTGTAGTTTCTAGACGAGGGATTATTTTTCTACTTTAAAACGTCAGCATAACGCCTTCCCTGTTTTTTCAACACGTCGTGAAAAATTAGTTAAAAGTTGAACAATCCACCAGGGGCGAAACTAACGGGGAGTAAGGAGCTCTTTTGCTCAAATTTGTTAAAAATATTAATTTTTATTTACAATACTTATAAACGCATTAAATTCAGTCGTACCATTTTTTCCATTTTCACCATCAGCCATACCAAAAACCAACTTTAATTGGCTATTTTACTTTTAATCACACCCAAAACCAACTTCATACTACTGCTTTTACATATCTGTGGCGTTTTATAATAACATCTTAAGTGTAAAAAGCATGTTTCGAGAAATCTTACTTCAAAGTTTTCAACCGCCATACAAGTTATATGAAAGGGTGTTCCGTTTTTGACTTCGGTCATGCTAGAGACTCCAGATTTTGTGTGGTTATAGTGCTATATGCGAAAAACAGTCAGTAAAGTCGACATAAGATGTTCAGATCAATTTTGGATGATTTTTCCCGAGGAATCGGAAAAAGGAATTTAAATTTTTAAGATAGCAGATAAAGATAGCACATAATTTTTTTACATTCATGAATATTGACGGCTGATGAAGAAATTGGCATTCAAAATTTCCAAAATGTTTTTGAAGTTTATCTTACAAATTAAAACTCCCTTTTCCGATTCCCCGGGAAAAATCATTCAGAATTGGGCTGGTTTTTAAACGCCACCGATATATTACTATACTACTACTGCATAGGTACTACCATGGCGAATAAAAATTAGTATTTTAGAGATGCCCGTTTTCTTTATTAATGCCCAGTTATAATAGACGTAATGTAAAGTAACGTAATGTTGTCAACTGTCATCGTGACGGGACGTAATGTAAGCAAACGTTGTAGCAATTATAATAGGCAGTAGCCAGGCAGTTGTTTGTCGTAAATAATTGCACGTTCCTGTACAAATACAATTAAATCTTCGTCAACCCTAGCTGTGGATACATAAAACTATCACATTAATGACGAAAACTCAACAAAAAGCGTAGTTCAACAATATAAAATAGCGCAATAATCGAATCTAACTTCAATGTTTAGTTGTTCTTTGAACAGACGTAATGTAAAGTAACGTAGAAATAGAAACCCAACGGATCTTTACGTCCCGTTACATTACGTTACTTCTATTATAATCACTTGTATAAGAAAAGTATTGATTGAAACAGTAAGTGACAGAACACACTGCTGCAGTGGCATTGCACTACATTACGTTACGTCTATTATAACTGGGCCTTTAATGTTATTTCTGAGATAATCACTTGGGAAAAGCGTTGTATGAAGGGTAAATAAAATGTCTTTATTCCACGTTTTGCGACAAATTGCACAACTTATTTTTGCCATTTTTATAATTTTAAAAGTTATTAAAATATGCGTAACTTCACACAAAATTCTCTATGAAAACAACAAATACACGCTTATATGACCAAGAATAAATTTGAAGTGGAAGGCTCAAGCAGGATTATAACATACAAAAATATTTCGCAGAATAAGTCCGCTTCAAGCTTGCCTAAAGGCCCCTTTAGACGATCAACTAATCGCACAACTGGTTGATAAAATGGTTGCTGGTTGATGAAAATAAGCAGTGTGTAGGTGGGTTTTTGGGGTTTTTCAGTTGTTCAACCAGTTTACCAACCAGTTGCTGAAAATCAAAAAGTTTTGATTTTTTCGGCTGAAGCTCATCGAGTAGATCAACTAGTTGTCGTGTTTTTAGCAAACTTAGCAACTAAACGGAAAACTGAATTTTTTCTTCGGTTTTTGTTGAAGTTATGCTATGGGCATTTTATAAATAAAATGTTTTGAACTGAATTTTAGTTGTGTCTGTAGGAAAAACACAAACCAGTTGATCAATCAGTTGTTCGATTAGTTGCTCGTCTATAGGGGCCTTAAAACAAAAAACCCGTACTGCCCCGTTTTTAAGTATTGTTAGTTAAAGGATTTCATCAGAAACGCTAAGACATAGTATGGATTTTTCATTGGATTTTAATTTGTGATATGGCAGCACTATATTTTATGATTTTGACATTAACGTGTCAAAGTTACTTATTGGGTGTTCACACGTCTGTCAAATGATTGAAGCAATCAAAATTTGTTGTTGCTGTCCTATGTTAAAAAAATGAACTCTCTGCGAGAGCGAAAATGAACTTCAAACTCTTCATCGAAAAAGTCAAAATGAAGGTATATTCAACATGGTAGAGTCGTTCCAGAGAGGTGGGTACCGTAGCTGTCAACTATAAGAAGAGCGTTAAAGACAATGAATAAGAACTTGAACTAGGGATGGAACTATAGCCACAATTGTGCTATTTTTGGTACTTTCGAGATTAGACGAGAGTTTAGGCACGTGCATTTTCATTTCGAACTATTTTAATCTCTCGGAGTTAAAAAAATCAAGTTGCATGAAAATGTAATTAATGTAATTTTCAATTTTTGATGCACCTTGTTGCTTACTTTGACATTTCGTTGTTCTTATCATTGCTAGTAAAGTTACTTGAACATAATTACACGACGCCAAAAATTTTGGTAAACTTTCACTACAACAAACAGCGATAACATTTTTTATAGTGAAATTTTTAGTCGAATCCAAATATCGTAATGGTTTTTTTAGATTAGCCCCAATTTCTCATATAAATGACAAAATGCGAAAAATCCACTGTTGAGAGCAATAATTTACATAAACGCTTGTAAAAACTTTTATTTTCTTTCAATGAATTGATGTATGTTATAGAGGATAGTTGAAAAAAAAATATTAAGGTATAAAATGTGCCAATAGTGTCAGTAGTATGGTTGCTATGATCGAATTTAGTTAAAAACCTTTTTTTTTTTTTTTTTTTAAACAAATTTAAAGTTTCAAGCCCAATATCTGAAAATAGCTTTATGGGTGATAAAAAAATTAGCCCTTTAATCTGATTTCATTAAAAAATTTAAAGCATATATATGTCTATAGAAAATTCGTAATTTACAAAATTATAGCATTTGAAGATACACATTTTAAAAATCTTTATTTTTTATATATTTAGTATCACTAATTTGCAATACATTGATAAAATTTTGAAAGTGCGTTTTGCCTTGTTTTTAGAAAAAACGCTTTTTAAAAATACATTAAAAAACTAATTTAATACAAAAAACATACACTTAAGGGATACACATACACATCATATATGCACATGAATTTTTTTAAAATTTTATTTCTGATTCATGCCCTTATCAAAATCAAGGCAGAAGACACTCAATGTGTTGCAAATTAGTGATACTTAATATATAAATAAATAACATTTTTTAAATGTGCGTCTTCGGAGATACAACAGTCCGATAATTGACACATTTTTCGTAAATTCATATTTGAAAA
This sequence comes from Dichetophora obliterata, assembly GCA_963920525.1. Taxonomy (NCBI): domain Eukaryota; kingdom Metazoa; phylum Arthropoda; class Insecta; order Diptera; family Sciomyzidae; genus Dichetophora; species Dichetophora obliterata. The sequence continues at coordinate 95,046,418 of OY986435.1, read as the reverse complement.
GCATGATATCTGCAAACCTGTAATTGTTTTTAATACATTTTTACGTAATTTCATCAAAAAGTATTTAAATAAGAATTTTAAAAAATTTTAAGCTCTAATTTCTAAAAACGGGGTAGTTAAAATCAAAAAATTTGATATTTTTCCAAAAGTTTAAATAATTTGCTCAAACCTTATTCATAATTAAATAAAAATCAATTTTATTGTACTTAAAAGACCAGTTATTTTAATGTTAAACTATTTTTAAGTTAAGTCAATACCTTTCTTAGAAGTAAAGATATAAAGGAAATCGTTTGCACTTAAAACATGTTTTTTTTTGGGCGACCCTGAATCATTTCGAGTGGAACCACGGTCTAACGTAAAAAGAAAAAAAATTTAAAAAAGTTTTTTGTTGTCTCCAATAACACATACAACAATTTTAGAAAAAATTTTGCGTGGCAGAAATGATTTAGCTAATTCGATTCAGTATTGTTTCTAGATTATAAAAACCACTTTCGAATTTTAATGTTGGTTTGATTTTTATTTTTAGACCCATTTTTCGGTTTTTTTATCTTTCGAAAAATATTGCCCTAGTTATGTTCAAATAACTCCAAAACTATGTGATCATTATACAAATTCGATATATTGTCAAAAACTAGACACTTACACCTTTTATTTTAGCTGTCACTCGTACCGTTCCGATAATTTTTGGAGAAATTTTCTGAATACTACATCTGTAAAAGAGTTAAAAAATAACTTTTTTTTAAGAAAATCCAAAGTTCAAGAATGCCAAAGAATAATAAAAATGTAAATTTTTCAGGTTTTTCCCCTAGATGTTATGAGGACTGTTAAAGAGGTGTTCACATGTCTGTCAAATGATTGAAGTATATCGCGATTTTTTACTCTCTTTTACTCACTCTAAAATTTTTGATTTATTTCTGCTGACACATGATTTTTTGATTAAAGTACCGATGCAGGCATTTGTTACTCTTCTGCCTACTTTTTTGCCTACTTTTCTGCCTACTCTTCCCTTTTCTCTTAAAAAACTGCTTTTGTGTTCAAGTAAGTACTTTTTTAGAAATAATTTGCTACTAAACAACAGACAAGTAAAAAAATGTAACCCTTTGACTGATTGATGCAGGTCTGTAGCTCAATCAAAATTTTGACCAAGGTATATATAAGGAGGTAGTGTTAGTAGATACAATTCTCTCTTGTGGTGGGTACCTTAGTTGTCAAATTAAGTGTTCAATGTGAATGAGCCTTGACATTGAAGACAGATGATAGACAACTGATTGTGAAAATATTGTGGAACAAGCAACGTTTCAGCAATTGCGTATTTCTTCACGAGGCACACAAAAAATTGAGCCATTTTCTTTTTGTAAAGGCTTTCAGCAAATTGCACAATTTCTTGGCGTTTAATTCTATCAATTAAATCAATTCACAAAAATTCACAACACAATGCCAATTGACAAGTTTTGTTATTTGCTTTGTTTTGGTTCGTAAACAACTGAATATGACAACTAAGGTACCCACCACAAGAGAGAATTGTATCTACTAACACTACCTCCTTATATATACCTTGGTCAAAATTTTGATTGAGCTACAGACCTGCATCAATCAGTCAAAGGGTTGCATTTTTTTACTTGTCTGTTGTTTAGTAGCAAATTATTTCTAAAAAGTACTTCTTTGAACACAAAAGCAGTTTTTTAAAGAGAAAAAGGAAGAGTAGACAGAAAAGTAGGCAAAAAAGTAGGCAGAATAGTAACAAATGCCTGCATTGGAACTTTAATCAAAAAATCATGTGTCAGCAGAAATAAATCAAAAATTTTAGAGTGAGTAAAAGAGAGTAAAAAATCGCGATATACTTCAATCATTTGACAGACATGTGAACACATCTTTACCCTACCTGATTATTCTGCCATGGGTACTACTACTATATGCGAGAGAATTTAATAAGTTGCTTAGAAACAATCTCTCTCTCGCGAACGCTATTGCTGCTTGCATCGGGAAGGATTTTCTAAGTAAAAAAATGACTGAAGTTGCTGAAAATGTTGAGCCACCAACAAAATGTTTTTAAAGCCCTCTTCTTGGCATTTTAAAAAAGAGTTCTAAGGGAAATATTACTGCCACATTAATATAAATCTGTTGATTTTATAAATCCTGCTACAAATATATTTGCCCGCCGACTATTTTGATGATTTGGTAAAGTTGGAAAACTGCAATAAATTCCACACATTTTTTGTTGGCCCGATTTTGATCCTAATGGATTATAAATCTCAAAATCGTCCAGGTATAGGAAAAACGGTATTGCTAAAGAATTTTTTTCACGATTGGTTTTTTTCTAAAGAGCACCGTTGATAAAATTATGATAAGTATTAAAATTTACAACAATTTCCATATATGCCAAAGTTTCTTTTAACACGCTTTGACTTTAGAAAAAAATTTTTAATTTGAAAGGAATATCTACAAGAACAATTTCTGTTTTAGCACCTGTTAAAGTGGGGTAGTTATTTAAAGCAACCACGGACAATTCATTACTAAGAACACATTTCTGCGAATATTTAAAATATTGTAGTCTTTCCAACTTTTTAAGAAATTTGTACTCAGAATTTATATCGAGAAATGGCTCAGATATATTTGGGCCTATTCTGCGGAATCTTTTATGAAAAAATTCTGTTTTTCTGTTATGATTTCCCATACAAATTTTTGAGCTGTCAAAAAATCTGTTATGATATCAAAATTCGTTCCCGTACTAGCTTCAATTAATTGTTATAGATTATAGAGTGTCATTTTTTATGTTATTCCTCTCTCTCCAGCTTCAAAATAAAGCTTTCAAGCAACTTCAAGCTACTTGAATCGAGTACGGGAACAGACCTATTAGGTTGAATTGTAGAGACCTACAATTCTTCTTCTTATAAAGTTCTTCTTCTCTCTCGAGCTTGAAAAATGTGTGAGAAAAGGAAACGCTTTCAAGCAACTTAAATTTGCTTTAATCGAGTACGGGAGTACGAGTACCTAATCTTTTATGAAATCTGTAATGCCCATATTACACGATGCTCGTTTGCTCGGCGAGCAGATAATTTTGTTGTTGCTTCCAATGCGAAACTGTCAAAAATTTTGGAGAATAAAACGACAACCATTTTGAACGGCCATGTGCACGCTGAGCAAGCGAGCATCGTGTAATATAGGCCTTATAAATCACAAAAGATTTTTCGAACTGTCAAAAAATCTTGTACAAGCTCTTGAATTAGTATTTTACATGACAAAATCTGTTATGAAACATAACAGAATATTGAATGTATTTTTCTGTCTTTTATCAAAATTTAAATTTTATTCTGTGTGTTACTCCGATTATTGTTGCGTCCATTATCCTGTCGATAGTATGAGGAACCTCCTGCATCACCTCCATTGTAGTTACTAGTTTGCTCCCTCTTGCATTCAACATCTTGTTGTTGTTAGAATGAGCTACCACTATCGCCGCCACGATGCTTGTCATTCGGTGGTTTTGGCCACCTCCACATGCTCGTCTTCGCGTGTTTTTTATGTTTGTAACCTACGCGGTCACCTCCGTCTCATCCGCTTCCACCTTCACCATAGCTGCGTCAATCACGACTTTTATTGAAATTTTAGCTTCTGCTCTGGGCCGTCCTCCCATTCCGACAATTGGACAATTCACAGTTCATGCTAATTATTGTTTAATGTGCTAATTCGGAGATGTACTATTTTGCCTGTTAATTTTTTGTTTTTGTTTTTCATGTAAACACAAGTTAATCCGGTGTGTTAAATGTTGCCACTTTTGTACATGCCCTAAGGGATACTTTTGTAGAGTTTTATTGTGTTATTTTGTAAACAGTTGTTTTACGTGAATCAAAAAAGAGTTGGCTGGAATATTAAATTAAATTGTTCAACTTTTAATAGAATCCAAACAAGCGCGTCCGAAGCGAATTTCATCTGGGGGGGCCGTACAAATGGGGGGCAGTACAAATGGTGGTGCAAAAAAAGTTCACCAAAATTTCTTCACATGAAACCTGAAGAAGAGAGAAAGAAGAGGAAAATATATAATACAAAAATATTATCGTTGTAAAAAAACCGATATTTTGCATAACTTTTCCTTTTAAATTGTTTATCTAGCTAAAAAAGTGCGGGGGCAACTGCCCCCTTACCCCCGCTTCCGACGCCAATGAATCCAAAACATTTGATCTGCATATTAAAGATTCGAGCGCTGTTTTGAAACTAAACTTAAGTTGTACTCACAGTCGTCAAAAATTAGTACATTAAAATATTAGCATATAAAACATTACAATAAACTGTGAATTGCCCAATTGTTTTAAAACAAGCAATTTAAACAAATCGGCAATGCTAATTTGTAATGCTTATGTACGGCACTTCTTTAGAGCTAATTTTGTAAAAATATTTGCAATTTACAAGTTAAAAGCAATAACTCCTTCAACTTGTATTAATTTATTCTTTAATTTATTGACAGCAATCAGCTGTTTCATAACAGAAGTTTAACGGAATTGTAATAGATTTTTGTTTTCGAAAATTACAAGAAGGCAAACTATAGCTCGCCGCAGGGAGATTATAAGGAGTCATTTATTCAAAAAATGTAATAGGGTTACATTAACTTTGTCACTCCGTTTGTAACGCCGATAAGGAGGCGTGGCCGGTAAAGAAAAGTATCTATTCTTAATCAGCATCACCTCCTTAGTCGATTTAGCCATGTCCGTCTATCTGCCTGTGATCTCGAGAGCACCTGTAATTTTAGAGCTATCGTAACGAAATTATATTCATAGGCTTTTTATCTAAAAATGGAGGTCAAGTTCAAAAATTAACCAAATCGGATGAAAACCACGCCTACCTAACATGCAAAGTTACTTTACCAAAACGGTAAAATCTCTTGGAATTCCACAAAAATTAATCTAATGACTTCAAATTTTGCACATAAGCTTTAACAATTGATATGTTATTTAAGTATGACATTTGGAAAAATCAAATGAAAACCACGGCTACCTCCCATACAAAGCAAGGTTACCAAAATGGTAAAATATCTTTAAATCTCACAAAAATTAATACAGCGCCTTAAAATTTTGCACATCTTGAATAAAAATTACATCTACCTACCGTATAATAACTTCAAATACACACAAACATGACATAAGTTTTAATAATTAATATGCACTTTAAGTATGAAATTTGGAAAGATTTAATGAAAACCACGGCTACCTCCCATAAGAACTGACTGTATGAAATCAGTAAAATACCCTTAAATTCCACAAAAATTACTACAATGGCTTCAAATTTTTCCAATTAGTTTAAATCTAATCTATCCACTCGATGTTTGAAATTTAAAAAACAAAACTGAAAGTTCCACCAACCTTTCAAACGAAATGACGTAATCATAATAGTAAATCACTTATAAATTAAAAAAATTAATGTTTGAACTTGATGTTTTACACAAAAACTTTACTAAATAAAAATGTATGTGAGTTTCAAATGTGAAATATTTGGATAAAAACCGCGACCAATAAAAGTGACTTCATCAAAATAATACAACATTCAAGACTTCAAATAATTTAAAATACGGCAGTGTGGGTATTTTAACTTCGGTCCAGTCGAAGATAATTCCTAACAATTTTTATTAAAATTTGCATTCAAACAATGAATTCTATTGAAATATTATTAAAGCAATGAAGTAATTTTATGTATTACTTGTTACATATTATTTGGGAAATTCACAGTTCATTGTAATGTTTTAATGTACTAATATTTTAATGTACTAATTTTTTACAACTTTGAGCACAACTAAAGTGAAAAGTATTGATTTGCAGTTTGAAAAAATTACTGGCATCTTTAATATGCAGCTCAGATGTTTTGGGTTCTATTAAAAGTTTGATAACTCTATTTAATATTCAGTTTTATTAAAAACTTCATCAAAATTATTTACCAGACAACTCATTTACGTAAAACAGCTGTTCACGAAATAACACTTTAACACTCTACAAAAGCATGCCTTAGGGCATGTACAAAACTGGCAACATTTAACACACGGGTTTAATTCATGTTTACATGCATAACAAAAGCAAAAAATTAACAGCCAAAATAGCAAATTTCAGAATTAGCACACTAAACCTTTATTAGCATGAACTGTGAATTGCCTAACTAATATATATTTTGTACTAATAAGGGTTTTCATGCAAAGTGGTAGGCTTCTAATTTGGGCAATTAGTTATTTTTATCAGACAGGTTGTATGAACAGCCCTTAAAGTCGATTGTGCATTTGCAGCATATAAGTCAGCTGTGCGATCTGCCAGCGATGCGTTCCATTTAAACGGGGACGCTTTGCGGATTGTTTGCTTGTTTTCTGAAATTTTTAGAATTAAATCTTTATTAGTTTTGCTCAAATTATAACTTTTCCTTCAAAAAAGAAAACAGCTGATTGATCATATAAGTTTGCCACCTCGTTTGCTCACCTAAATCGAAGAGCAAATTTATCTGGTTTGTGCAAAAGCTTTTTCATACGAATTTTGACAGTTCATTTATAAGGCTGATAAACTTATGAGGTTTATACCATTTATAAGGGTATTGCCCATTTGCATGAAAACCCTTAATATTTTTACTGAAAAAGTAATATTAGTTATTACATATTTTTGAAATATTTTTATATTTACGTTCTTACTAATTTCTTACTAATGAAATAATAAAACATTTCTTTAAAACTGCTACGCAGTAAAGTTTTCACAGTGTAAGCCATTTTAAGATGTCGGAAAATATAAGAAAAGACTTGGAATTTTTCCATTTAATTATTTTCATATAATATGATATGTAATGTGTTAGATTTCTGAGACCTGGGTTCGAGACCCAACTCGGACAAAAAAATTTTTTTTTGTTTTATTTTTAATTTATTTTTTTTTCGAAGTAAGAACTTCTTTAGGCGCGTTGAACGATTTTGGTAGAGGGTAAATCTTTAGTTTGCTTCATCGTATTTTTCCGAGGAACTCTCGTCATCAATACAGACAGCAAAGATAACAAGATAGGAAAATTAGAAAATATAACCTCAAAAAATGTTTGCATGTATTTGTGCATAAAAATTTCAACAATTATCGTCTCTTGTTCTTAATCGGCCGCAAGCTCACAAAGAAATTACTTGACAACTCCTGAAATTAATGCATATAATATGTTTGTTAGTATATAAATACTTAAATAAATACTTAGGTTGCAATAAGATGTTTGCAACCAAAACTTATTATTAATTCGCTTTATATTGGTCTAGATATGCTTTTAAAGTTTGGCAATTTCTTCAGTTGTTGTATTTGTCAAGATTATTGAAAAATTTGCTTTTACTTAAACAGCTACTATGCATGGTGAGATTTAAAAATGGAACGATCTTCTTTTTCTGCTTTTTTCTGCTGGAACTTCGTTTGCAAACAAGAAAAAATAATGTATGGATTGAGTGTTTTAACATTTTAATCTTTAAGTTGTGATAGTGAAATATGTTGAACATTCAAATAATTACATGCATGCTCTTATTTTATTATATATCATTAAAGTTTAACAATGTTCACACTTGTTGTATTTGTCAGTGGCTTTTTATTTTCACCACTGCGGCATTTTATTTTCAAAATTGTCAACTATCATTGTTTTTTTTTAATAAATTTTTTCATAACACGGAGGTTACACGAGACAGTACTGTTAAGACAGTGAAAAATACGTTTTAATTGTCAAACTTTGTGTCTGTGAAAAAGAGTACAGACAATTGGCAAGACAGTAGACAAAATAGTAAAAAATGTCTATTTTATGAAGAAAATTTTTGTTAAAACTACGAGTACGCCAAAGTATTGCAAATTTTCCATTAATTCTATTAAATTTTCACGTATTCCGTCACTTGATATGCTAAATATCATTCTACTCTCCTAGCTACTGTCCCGCCAACTGTCTACAAAAAACTTAAGACAGTAGAGCAGACAGTAGCAAAAGTTAGTGTGTGTGGGTAAAAATTTGTGAATGTGTTGCGACTGTCTTAACAGTACTGTCTCGTGTAACCTCCGTGTAAAGGGTAAGTGTCACAAGAAAACTTTTCAGTCGTGGTAGGATAGAAAATATCAGGTTGAATCATGGCAGAATAACCAGGTAGGGTAAAGAGATTCACCACACCGACAGCTAATGTCAAAATCATGTCAAAATCACAAAATACAGTGCTGCCGTCTTTTCAAAGAAAAATCCATGATTGAATCATTAAGGGTATTCACAGTTGCGTGGTTTTCAGTGTGGCTAAAAAACCCCGTAGTATTAATACCATACTTTACCAACCTGTTTTTATATACTAATGTTGTTGTTTAACTGTGGGCTTAGACCGCCTGAACGAACGAAACATTTATCGCGAACAATTTATTGCAATAAATTCTTCGTTCGGAGTACTGTTTAGACCGCACGAACATCAATCGCGAACAAACATTGGCCGCCATCTTGTTCGTTCAGGCGGTGTAAACAGCAATTTGTGCATTTGGCCGAACATCAATAAATGCAGGGTTGATAACACCTTATTTTTATATTAGTACTAAAACTTATACTCCGTTTCTCAACAACAAATGGTTTGCCACTCCATAACAATATATTTCTCATATTAGTTATTATAGAAAAGACGTGTGTTTAACTTAAGGGCCCATTTAAGTTTTTCGACGAACAAAAATTAAATGTACTCACATTTTTTGTGTGTCAATAAATTTCGTAAATTTTAAGTCAATTAAATAAAAATTGTTCCCAAATTGTATGCACTTATTAAGCAAATACAATTGATACTTTCAGTCGTTCAATTTTTATTTTAGAGAAATCCTTTTTATGTTATAACTTTAAAGAATTGCTTTTAGTCACAAATCGAATTTTCAACTACCATTTTGGTTAATATCCACATTTTTCTAAAATTTTCGATTAAAAACTCAAAAAGTTACAGCAGAACCTAAAATATTTTGTTATTTTATTTGAACGAGCTCTATTGCGGACTCCTTCTATATTAAATAATATTTGCTATTCATAAACTCAAAATTTTCATTAAAAGTTATATAGTTATTTTAAAAAAAAATTACCTCAAATAAACAGTCGCCTCAAATAAATAAAATATAAGGTTTTCCGCTTAAAAACTTAATTTGGGCCTTTACACAACACAATCATATTGCAGCGAAAGTTAACAGAACACTTTAAAAAACATTAAACTAAATTACTAAATATTTTAGTACTTTTTATAAATTATTCTCTAATAATACTCCTCTTTGCTACTTTTCTGTTTTTAAACACAGGGTAACACCGGATTCGCCAAAAAGATCGAAGCTTGTTCGATCAGAGCGAACGAAGAAATCTTCGTTCGTTCGCCATAATTTACTGTTTACACCGGGCAAACATTGTTCGCGATAAATTTATAGCGAACACTGTTCGTTCGGGCAAAGTGTTTAAACCGAGCGAACGAACGAGGTTTCTTTCGTTCATTCAGGCGGTCTAAACGCACAGTTACATGAAAGCTCTACAAACCAAAAGTCTAGTAGTTTAAAGCAGAGACTATAAATACTTATAGACATTGCAACTGAAAGGTCCGGTACGAAATGAAAAATTTGTACGTACAAGACCATGGTGTAAGAAATAGAGGTGTAAGTGAGTTTGACACTTCTCTCTCAAATTGATAAAATTATGTTTCCCCGCTCTTGTCAAAAACAGCTGATGGTGAATTGCAATGAAAGCAAACTTTGTTAAATTCGTATCTTTCTGCAATTTTATAAGATTTTTACTGAAATCAAAGTTAAAATAAGTGATATGGAAAACAATAAAAAATATATGAGACGCTGTACGTTATGCAAAAAAAAAACAACGATGTGAATGCAAGACAATTTGCATGCTGGACAAAGCTTCATGTCGGCGGCACCTTCCAGCGCACGTTTCTGATAAAATGGCCAAAACATTCAATGACAAACTTGGAAAATCGGCGAAGACAACTGCAATAACTTTTTGTCAACACAACACAGCACAATTAAGTGCATTAAATATTTATTTATACTTAATTCGCACAATAAAAACTATAGCACATCATCTAGCAACTCAAACAAATAACACAATTTGACAACTATCAACAGTTCCGCTCTTTCGCTCACAATTTTTTGACAGAAGCAAAGAAATTCATGATGTTGTCAAAAACTCACTAACACCTGGTTTTCTTACACCATGTACAAGACAAGAGACCAGTGTGACCAGAGTGGAATATTATATTCCACTTTGGCATATTTTAGCTTCGGGAAGCATATTTTTTTTTATAAAACTATGCAGCATAAAAAGTGGAATATTTTTCGTATGATTTTATTTTTCAAAATTCACAAAAATTGCAATAAAAAAAATGTCTATTTGGTTACTAAATAGGTTTTTTTTGGCTATCGACATTTTTTTTTGTTTATCTCTGAACCACCTTGTAAAACGCAATATAAGGTATTAATTTTGTGGTTAACTTCTTTGTTGTCAATTTTATTGCAATTCATGTAATAACTGCACGCAGCTTAATAAGTGAAGTAAATTTGCTTATATGTTTGTTTGGTTAGATTTTTTATGGATTATGTTACAGCAGTAAGTAATTTACTTAAGAAAACATTAGGGGTATTCACGATGTGTTGTATTTTCCCTTGTATTGTGTATTTTTGATAAATTTGATATTTGTAGTAAATTTTTTAATATAACAAAAACAAAATTCAGTTTTCAAAATACAACCCTGTGGAAAATATACAAGTTGTGTATTAGATCAGCTGATGGTACAAGCATTTCTACTCAGCATGGAGCAAGCTGAAGGCTACGCTGTGAGTTTATTTAATAAAAATTAATATAATTGATTTTAAAAATACAATATGTACTTTACTGAAGGTTCGATCACAATAAGTTGTAAGTATTGTAAATTTTGCAAAAATTTATCACAAATGCACCACATCGTGAATACCACTATTATTGCTAACAATAGCTATTTCTTTTAACTATTTTAAAATGTGGATTCAAAACAATAAAGCAGAAAAAATTTATTGATCAAAGTTCGGAATCTGAAGATTTATCAAAATTTGTGCTTTTCTCGCTTAGCTTACCATTTAGCAATGCTGAGGTTGAGAACATTTTTAGTTATATGAATCTTTCTTATTTAAACGAAAGTTCGAAATAGAATGCAAGAAAAACTCTTAAATAATTTTTTGAATGTAAAAACATGGCTGCATGCTCAAAAAAAGTGTTGTAATGCCTATCAAATACCAGAAAGCTTAATAAAAAAATTTAGAAATGCGAATTTCTATGATAATAATACAAGCAACAATTTAAGAATTGACCTCGAAGATGTGCATGAACTTTAGTTTTGTATTTTGTATATCGTTACTTAAAATTCAAAAAACCATAACAATGTTTATAATTTTTTATAGAAGAAGAAAATAAATTTAAGTGCGATAGTAATCAAATAAATAAATGTTTTTAAACTTGCTTCTGTGTTTTTTTTATATGCATATTTAGACTTATTTAGATATATATCTTTGAAATGGAAAGTGGAATATTTTTGTGGAATATAAAAATTGTAAGTGGAATATTTAGCATATTTTTTTTTAACAAAAAGCATATTTTTTTCAAAATCTTCTGGTCACACTGCAAGAGACCCGATGAGTAACAAACCTAACGAGTAATCGCTTGCAGCAATTTGTGTTGCTAGCACAATATGTATATGTTGCTTAAAGCAGCCTGACTTTGTTTACATTTTTTTTTTTGCTTGATTTGTTGTTGCTGCATTGGACTTTTTTTGTTACGCTAGGATTTTGTTCAAGTTTTGGAAGCATTTCGTTGATCGTCAGATATAAATCATTTTTTGCGATTTTGTCTAACTGAAGCAAAGGCGTTTTAGATAAATCGCTATATCTTTTTTATTTCTAGACGGATTGAAATGCTCTTAACGACAAAATTTTAGAAAATTGATTAATCTTTCAAATGACATTAAAATTAAATTAATTAAAAAATTAATTCAATTATTTATTACCTATTTTAAACAGATTTAAAACAAAAACTCTAATCTGTTGCACAGAGTTAAATCCAATCATACCTTTAAATTGCATTTTTTAAAGAAAATGCCGTCAATTTTGTTTTCTTGTTTGTATTTCTTTGTAACTAAATTGTTATTCGACTAATTTGTTAAAAAAGTATATATTTATCTATCTGAAGGTAAAGGTGGTTTAGATAAATCACCATATCTTTTTTGTTTCTAATCGGATTCAAATGCTCCAAAGGACAACATTTTAGAAAATTGATTAATCCTTAAAATGACGTTAAAATGAAATTTTTCAAAAATCTATTGCACAGGATTAAATGATCAACTCCCGCTCTATCGTTCTTTGTAACTAAATTTGGGCTGAAGTGCAAAAAATAACGGATTTGGTATGAAATTCAGAATTCCACACACCAAGAAACTTTTCCCAAAACATAAGGTTCCATTCTGGATTTTGTGTATGTAACAGCTGATGGCAAACTGATGATTTTAATATTTATATCTATCATCTTTCATACCGTAAAATGGTAAATAAAATGAAAAATTAATAACAAGTGGATTATGAATAATAAATGAATAATGAATAAAAAAAAATAATGAATAAAAAAAGAATAATTTAAAATTCTGCAATTCTTTGTGAATTGCATTTTTTGTTAATAACATTCAAATGAATAAAAAATTGATTCATTATTCTGAATAACGAATATGAATAATTGTAATGAATTTTTTAAAAATGAATTTGAATTAAAAATATTGTTGATAAATCAATTTTGCATTCATTGAAATTATTCTTATTTCGATATTCACTGATTCACTTTTATGTGAATAAAATCAAATTGAAAGCATTCTTTTACAGCTCTGTTTAAGGGAAACATATTAATTTTATTAATTGAAACAAGATGTACAGGAATTCATTTACTATGATGATCAAATCGTCTGCACTGTTTCACAAATATAGTTTTTATTTTGCGTAAATGTTTAGTAAATGTTTCATAAATATTTTTGTTTCAGTAAATTGGCTAAAAATAATGAAAAAATAGTTGAGGCAAGGAGAGGACAATATATCAAATTTGTCTTTTTAATTACTAAATTACATAATTACTTAACAACCTAATTACTTAATAACCCAATTTAACTCCAATGGAAATTTAAGTAGGGTAACGCCAGATCAAAAAGCCTTACAAAAAAAGACACAGTTTTGATAGTATCGTAAGTATAGACGCAGAATTCCTTTTTATAGAGTAATAGAGAAAAATTCTGTTTTTTTTTCATTTATATTTCTAAACTATATTAAAGTGTTGCATTTTCTAAATAAAAACTATTCAAAAAAAATTTGTTGATGTTGTTGCCTTCTTCAAACTTACTTGATCTAAAAAGCTAACAATTAAATTCATGTAACAATTTGTTTTGTTTTATAAAAAGTTTTCATTTGAAACTAAATTTAATTCAAAGTATTGTTTAATATATGGAAATAAATATCGGAAAAATTTGAATAATATACTTTTTCTGTAGTAAAGAGCATGTACATAAGTATATGCATATTTTAAAAGTAATTCAATATTAAAATTTTAGTTAACAATATGTATTTTTTAAATATGGAAAAAATACTATGCATTGCATAAATAATTAGAATTTATTATGGTATTTCAAAAATAAATAGAGTTTTCAAAGCACAACGCATGCGCAAACCTGCGTACTAGTAATACATACTGGCTAACTTATTTAAAAATCAAACGGCTGGAAGTAGACCAAAAGTAAGACAAAAAAGGGGAAAATTAATTTTTACTTTATGTTAAAATTAATTCTCATTTTAGTTTTTGAAGCACCCCAAGCTTATTATAACATTATAAAGAACCAACAAAGTTTAAAGGAGTTGTTCATTTTGGATCGCTTTCGGAATTGGAATACTTTTATAAAACAATTCAATTAATTGAAATTTAAAAGCAAAGGAAAAATCTTTAAAAATGTCATTGATTTTGTAATTTTTAAATTTTCAAAGGAAAAGGAAAAAATTTATCACAAAAAACTTCAAAACTTATTTTATAATAATTCATGTTTAAGTAAAAAATATTATGGAAACCTTAAAACGAGTTGAGTTGTTTTAGTTTTCATATATGTATTCCTTTTTCACTATTTAATAAATAATTCGAGCTTATAGTTAATAAGCCTAAATCTTGCCTTAAAAAAAACAATAATAACATATTTTTTGTTATTAAAAAAGGGCCGGATCGAAAAATAATTAAAATTAAATTAAAGAAGAAAACCAAATTGTTATGAACATATTTTACCCAGAGAATCGGATTACGTTCTAATATTTTTCTTAACATCATATAACGTATTAACGGAAAGTTTTTAAAAGCTATTTAAAACAATTAAAGAAGAATTTTATAAAAAATTAGTTTGACATAATTTTAGTTAACTAATATGTAATCAATAATTCTATCTAAAAGTTTATTTATAAGCCTAGATTTTGCATTAAAAAAAAACAAAATTTAAAGTCTTTTCTATGAACAATAAAATTTAAAGTTATGAGTGGATTTAATCCTGTGCAGTAGATTTTTGAAAAATTTCATTTTAACGTCATTTTAAGGATTAATCAATTTTCTAAAATGTTGTCCTTTGGAACATTTGAATCCGAATAGAAACAAAAAAGATATGGCGATTTATCTAAACCACCTTTACCTTCAGATAGATAAATATATACTTTTTTAACAAATTAGTCGAATAACAATTTAGTTACAAAGAAATACAAACAAGAAAACAAAATTGACGGCATTTTCTTTAAAAAATGCAATTTAAAGTTATGAGTGGATTTAACTCTGTGCAGCAGATTAGAGTTTTTGTTTTAAATCTGTTTAAAATAGGTAATAAATAATTGAATTAATATTTAATTAATTTAATTTTAATGTCATTTGAAAGATTAATCAATTTTCTAAAATTTTGTCCTTAAGAGCATTTCAATCCGTTTAGAAATAAAAAAGATATAGCGATTTATCTAAAACGCCTTTGCTTCAGTTAGACAAAATCGCAAAAAATGATTTATATCTGACGATCAACGAAATGCTTTCAAAACTTGAACAAAATCCTAGCGTAACAAAAAAAGTCCAATGCAGCAACAACAAATCAAGCAAAAAAAATGTAAACAAAGTCAGGCTGCTTTAAGCAACATATACGTATTGTGCTAGCAACACAAATTGCTGCAAGCGATTACTCGTTAGGTTTGTTACTCGTCGGGTCTCTTGTCTTGTACGTACAAATTTTTCATTTCGTACCGGACCTTTCAGTTGCAATGTCTATAAGTATTTATAGTCTCTGTTTAAAGTAGCCCAATGAGATGTTTGATGAACGTGGTTTTTAAAGTTCCATTAACAGGTGTTGCTTAATGTGTTTTTACAGCAGTTTGACTGTTTCTTTGTATTTCGTTTGTTTTCCAATAAGCCAATTAGATTCGTTTGCTTAGTTTCGTTTGTTGTGTATGTGTTTTTTTGTGTGCATGTATTTTCACATGTGATGTAGGCTGCTCCATGGCATAAGGACAGAGGTAGCTGCAGCGCTGACTGTGCTCTCTTTCCATACTGCCATGTCTGTCAAATTCAGCTGTGTGACGAATGGAAACAAAAGAAAAGAAATAAAAAATTTTCCTTCGTTTTGACATTTCCGGCAGTATGCTCTCATCTGGTGCATCTACCTGTATTCTTCTACCATGGGCTGCATATTTATGCGCACTGAGAGCGGAATCTGTTAAATACTATTCTTTATACTAAACTGGAAAACGGGGAAGTAAAAGTTTTTATTTTTAAGCAAAATTTGAAGCAGCGTCCTAGAATTTGCTGATGTAATAAGGTAGATTGAGCCATTCGCTCTAATTTCATTGTTTCAAACAGTCACGCTTTTGTGTTTTTGATTTTTTTTTAAATTAATACTTATATTAAAATTAAGAATTAAAACAAAAACAAAAAATAATGGGCAATAATAAATTAGTGAAAATAAAACTTTAAAATCACATGATATTTTTTCATTATATATACATTTTTTCTTACTTTATCCCATTTACCCTAGTATAAATTCCCCTCAAAGCATTTGTCTCGCAATAATCAACAATACTAAAAAGTGGCACCGCTAAAATTAATTTTGACATTAGCTGTCGGTGTGGTGAATCTCTTTACCCTACTGGTTATTCTGCCATGGGTTGAATAAAATTTGTGTGTGTTGAAATAAATTTGTCTTTTTTGCTGTGTCAAATGGACGATGAAATTTTGACAGTTGCAAGTTTTGACGTTTCACACTTTGATCGTGTCTTAGCGCAAATATTTTATTTAACTTACATTTTATTCAATTTGCGACATATTTCATTCGAGTGCTTGTACTTGCAACTTATTTCGTAAACTTGTAATATTGTAAACTTAAAAAGCTTAAAAAATAACAAAATAATAAAAAAAAATATCGAAAGTGCTTGAGTTTGTGTGTGCGTGTGTTAGTGCCAACGATCTGAAACTATTTCTTTTAACGTGTGTTAGTGCCAACGATCTGAAACTATTTCTTTTAACTAAATGGACTACCATATCAAAAATATATACATATAATTCATATCATTTTTTTTAAATTATTTCATTATTAAATTAATTTAAAAATTTAAATCTTTTATGTTGACTTTATATGATTTATATACAAATTCTAAATGTTTGATAGTTTAAATCATACTTGATTTTAAATACAAATTCTAGTTGTTTGATAGTTTAAAATCGTTTATTGAGCACAACAAGAATTACCAAGCAACTCTACAACAAAAACGCAGAGAATGACATGATCACAGGCGATTGCGCTGCGTTAGAGGGGATGAACCAAATTGGCGGCGAAAAATAAATAGCACTTTGCTTGCTATTTTTTCTGTTTGCCTGTTAGCAAGATCTAAAGTGGAGGCATTAAAAGAGATTTCACGACAGTCAAACAAAATACAAATATGAAAAATTTAAAATTCATTTTATTTCAGCAGTTAGCTCTGAAGTCTCTTTTAATGCAATAATGAAATAATTTCAATGAAATTTTTAATGAAATAATTTAAAAAAATGATATGAATTATATGTATATATTTTTGATATGGTAGTCCATTTAGTTAAAAGAAATAGTTTCAGCCATTTATACAAAATTTTAAAAATTGATTTAAATTCTTATCTAAAATAAATCAGTTGTCATATGCCGACTGTAGCTTAAAAAGTCTGAAAAAAATTCCAGCTAACTGTACAACAACAATTACATTTCAAATCTACATCAACAACGCAGTGAGAATGGAAATGTTCACAGCGGTTGCGCAACGTTAGAGGGGATGAAAGAATCGGCGTCAGAAAATAAACCGCATTTTGCTTGCTATGCTTTCTGTTTGCCTGCTAGCAAAATCTCAAGTGGTAGAATGGCAAAATTAGACAAGGTTCTGTTAAAGCGGAAAGCCGGTGACCGAAACTGTCAAAACGAAGTTGACATTTCATACAAAATATGCAACCAGTGAGAATGCAATATGAAAGCAAAAATTGGCCAAAATACCAAAATGGCTGAGTTTGAAAGTTATGGTCACTAATAAAGAGAACACATTCAGCCCTAACACTACCTTGTCTAGTTGTACTATGAGTAGTGGCATCAAAAGGGACTTCACGGCCAGTCAAACATAAACCAAATATCAAAAATTTTAAATTTATTTTATTTTAACCTACAGCAGCTCTACATATACATTGAAAAAGCTACATCATTCAATGTTTCGCAGCGGAGCAAAGGGAGGAAAAAACGATGTGTCAGCAGAGGAACTTATTGATGGTTGCTTGCTACATTTGCTGAGCGCCTTGTAGTCAAGATCCAAGAGCGTCATTTAAAAACCTACTCGCTGTCTGTATTGATGACGAGAGTAACACGCAAAATGACGATGAGGATGACGCAAACCAAAGATTTACCCTCTACCAAAATCGTTCAACGTGCCTAAAGAAGTTTTCACTTCAAAAAAATAACGAAAGCGCTTGAGTTTGTGTGTGCGTGGCCCAACGATATCACCATTGGTGGAACTTGGAGGACGTTTGCCAGCAAAGAAAGCCAATTTAACTTTGCTGCACTTGCTGATGCACCGGGAGATCGTTGGCACTAACACACGCACACACAAACTCAAGCACTTTCGATATTTTTTTTTATTATTTTGTTATTTTTTAAGCTTTTTAAGTTTACAATATTACAAGTTTACGAAATAAGTTGCAAGTACAAGCACTCGAATGAAATATGTCGCAAATTGAATAAAATGTAAGTTAAATAAAATATTTGCGCTAAGACACGATCAAAATGTGAAACGTCAAAACTTGCAACTGTCAAAATTTCATCGTCCATTTGACACAGTAAAAAAGACAAATTTATTTCAACACACACAAATTTTATTCAACCCATGGCAGAATAACCAGTAGGGTAAAGAGATTCACCACACCGACAGCTAATGTCAAAATTAATTTTAGCGGTGCCACTTTTTAGTATTGTTGATTATTGCGAGACAAATGCTTTGAGGGGAATTTATACTAGGGTAAATGGGATAAAGTAAGAAAAAATGTATATATAATGAAAAAATATCATGTGATTTTAAAGTTTTATTTTCACTAATTTATTATTGCCCATTATTTTTTGTTTTTGTTTTAATTCTTAATTTTAATATAAGTATTAATTTAAAAAAAAATCAAAAACACAAAAGCGTGACTGTTTGAAACAATGAAATTAGAGCGAATGGCTCAATCTACCTTATTACATCAGCAAATTCTAGGACGCTGCTTCAAATTTTGCTTAAAAATAAAAACTTTTACTTCCCCGTTTTCCAGTTTAGTATAAAGAATAGTATTTAACAGATTCCGCTCTCAGTGCGCATAAATATGCAGCCCATGGTAGAAGAATACAGGTAGATGCACCAGATGAGAGCATACTGCCGGAAATGTCAAAACGAAGGAAAACTTTTTATTTCTTTTCTTTTGTTTCCATTCGTCACACAGCTGAATTTGACAGACATGGCAGTATGGAAAGAGAGCACAGTCAGCGCTGCAGCTACCTCTGTCCTTATGCCATGGAGCAGCCTACATCACATGTGAAAATACATGCACACAAAAAAACACATACACAACAAACGAAACTAAGCAAACGAATCTAATTGGCTTATTGGAAAACAAACGAAATACAAAGAAACAGTCAAACTGCTGTAAAAACACATTAAGCAACACCTGTTAATGGAACTTTAAAAACCACGTTCATCAAACATCTCATTGGGCTACTTTAAACAGAGACTATAAATACTTATAGACATTGCAACTGAAAGGTCCGGTACGAAATGAAAAATTTGTACGTACAAGACAAGAGACCCGACGAGTAACAAACCTAACGAGTAATCGCTTGCAGCAATTTGTGTTGCTAGCACAATATGTATATGTTGCTTAAAGCAGCCTGACTTTGTTTACATTTTTTTTGCTTGATTTGTTGTTGCTGCATTGGACTTTTTTTGTTACGCTAGGATTTTGTTCAAGTTTTGGAAGCATTTCGTTGATCGTCAGATATAAATCATTTTTTGCGATTTTGTCTAACTGAAGCTAAGGCGTTTTAGATAAATCGCTATATCTTTTTTATTTCTAAACGGATTGAAATGCTCTTAAGGACAAAATTTTAGAAAATTGATTAATCTTTCAAATGACATTAAAATTAAATTAATTAAATATTAATTCAATTATTTATTACCTATTTTAAACAGATTTAAAACAAAAACTCTAATCTGCTGCACAGAGTTAAATCCACTCATAACTTTAAATTGCATTTTTTAAAGAAAATGCCGTCAATTTTGTTTTCTTGTTTGTATTTCTTTGTAACTAAATTGTTATTCGACTAATTTGTTAAAAAAGTATATATTTATCTATCTGAAGGTAAAGGTGGTTTAGATAAATCGCCATATCTTTTTTTCTAATCGGATTCAAATGTTCCAAAGGACAACATTTTAGAAAATTGATTAATCCTTAAAATGACGTTAAAATGAAATTTTTCAAAAATCTACTGCACAGGATTAAATCCACTCATACCTTTAAATTTTATTGTTCATAGAAAAGACTTTAAATTTTGTTTTTTTTTAATGCAAAATCTAGGCTTATAAATAAACTTTTAGATAGAATTATTGATTACATATTAGTTAACTAAAATTATGTCAAACTAATTTTTTATAAAATTCTTCTTTAATTGTTTTAAATAGCTTTTAAAAACTTTCCGTTAATACGTTATATGATGTTAAGAAAAATATTAGAACGTAATCCGATTCTCTGGGTAAAATATGTTCATAACAATTTGGTTTTCTTCTTTAATTTAATTTTAATTATTTTTCGATCCGGCCCTTTTTTAATAACAAAAAATATGTTATTATTGTTTTTTTTAAGGCAAGATGTAGGCTTATTAACTATAAGCTCGAATTATTTATTAAATAGTGAAAAAGGAATACATATATGAAAACTAAAACAACTCAACTCGTTTTAAGGTTTTCATAATATTTTTTACTTAAACATGAATTATTATAAAATAAGTTTTGAAGTTTTTTGTGATAAATTTTTTCCTTTTCCTTTGAAAATAAGTTTTGAAGTTTTTTGTGATAAATTTTTTCCTTTTCCTTTGAAAATTTAAAAATTTTCATTTTGAACATAATAATTGAATTGTTTTATAAAAGTATTCCAATTCCGAAAGCGATCCAAAATGAACAACTCCTTTAAACTTTGTTGGTTCTTTATAATGTTATAATAAGCTTGGGGTGCTTCAAAAACTAAAATGAGAATTAATTTTAACATAAAGTAAAAATTAATTTTCCCCTTTTTTGTCTTACTTTTGGTCTACTTCCAGCCGTTTGATTTTTAAATAAGTTAGCCAGTATGTATTACTAGTACGCAGGTTTGCGCATGCGTTGTGCTTTGAAAACTCTATTTATTTTTGAAATACCATAATAAATTCTAATTATTTATGCAATGCATAGTATTTTTTCCATATTTAAAAAATACATATTGTTAACTAAAATTTTAATATTGAATTACTTTTAAAATATGCATATACTTATGTACATGCTCTTTACTACAGAAAAAGTATATTATTCAAATTTTTCCGATATTTATTTCCATATATTAAACAATACTTTGAATTAAATTTAGTTTCAAATGAAAACTTTTTATAAAACAAAACAAATTGTTACATGAATTTAATTGTTAGCTTTTTAGATCAAGTAAGTTTGAAGAAGGCAACAACATCAACAAATTTTTTTTGAATAGTTTTTATTTAGAAAATGCAACACTTTAATATAGTTTAGAAATATAAATGAAAAAAAAAACAGAATTTTTCTCTATTACTCTATAAAAAGGAATTCTGCGTCTATACTTACGATACTATCAAAACTGTGTCTTTTTTTGTAAGGCTTTTTGATCTGGCGTTACCCTACTTAAATTTCCATTGGAGTTAAATTGGGTTATTAAGTAATTAGGTTGTTAAGTAATTATGTAATTTAGTAATTAAAAAGACAAATTTGATATATTGTCCTCTCCTTGCCTCAACTATTTTTTCATTATTTTTAGCCAATTTACTGAAACAAAAATATTTATGAAACATTTACTAAACATTTACGCAAAATAAAAACTATATTTGTGAAACAGTGCAGACGATTTGATCATCATAGTAAATGAATTCCTGTACATCTTGTTTCAATTAATAAAATTAATATGTTTCCCTTAAACAGAGCTGTAAAAGAATGCTTTCAATTTGATTTTATTCACATAAAAGTGAATCAGTGAATATCGAAATAAGAATAATTTCAATGAATGCAAAATTGATTTATCAATAATATTTTTAATTCAAATTCATTTTTAAAAAATACATTACAATTATTCATATTCGTTATTCAGAATAATGAATCAATTTTTTATTCATTTGAATGTTATTAACAAAAAATGCAATTCACAAAGAATTGCAGAATTTTAAATTATTCTTTTTTTATTCATTATTTTTTTTTATTCATTATTCATTTATTATTCATAATCCACTTGTTATTAATTTTTCATTTTATTTACCATTTTACGGTATGAAAGATGATAGATATAAATATTAAAATCATCAGTTTGCCATCAGCTGTTACATACACAAAATCCAGAATGGAACGTTATGTTTTGGGAAAAGTTTCTTGGTGTGTGGAATTCTGAATTTCATACCAAATCCGTTATTTTTTGCACTTCAGCCCAAATTTAGTTACAAAGAACGATAGAGCGGGAGTTGATCATTTAATCCTGTGCAATAGATTTTTGAAAAATTTAATTTTAACGTCATTTTAAGGATTAATCAATTTTCTAAAATGTTGTCCTTTGGAGCATTTGAATCCGATTAGAAACAAAAAAGATATAGTGATTTATCTAAACCACCTTTACCTTCAGATAGATAAATATATACTTTTTTAACAAATTAGTCGAATAACAATTTAATTACAAAGAAATACAAACAAGAAAACAAAATTGACGGCATTTTCTTTAAAAAATGCAATTTAAAGGTATGATTGGATTTAACTCTGTGCAACAGATTAGAGTTTTTGTTTTAAATCTGTTTAAAATAGGTAATAAATAATTGAATTAATTTTTTAATTAATTTAATTTTAATGTCATTTGAAAGATTAATCAATTTTCTAAAATTTTGTCCTTAAGAGCATTTCAATCCGTTTAGAAATAAAAAAGATATAGCGATTTATCTAAAACGCCTTTGCTTCAGTTAGACAAAATCGCAAAAAATGATTTATATCTGACGATCAACGAAATGCTTCCAAAACTTGAACAAAATCCTAGCGTAACAAAAAAAGTCCAATGCAGCAACAACAAATCAAGCAAAAAAAAAAAAATGTAAACAAAGTCAGGCTGCTTTAAGCAACATATACATATTGTGCTAGCAACACAAATTGCTGCAAGCGATTACTCGTTAGGTTTGTTACTCATCGGGTCTCTTGCAGTGTGACCAGAAGATTTTGAAAAAAATATGCTTTTTGTTAAAAAAAAATATGCTAAATATTCCACTTACAATTTTTATATTCCACAAAAATATTCCACTTTCCATTTCAAAGATATATATCTAAATAAGTCTAAATATGCATATAAAAAAAACACAGAAGCAAGTTTAAAAACATTTATTTATTTGATTACTATCGCACTTAAATTTATTTTCTTCTTCTATAAAAAATTATAAACATTGTTATGGTTTTTTGAATTTTAAGTAACGATATTCAAAATACAAAACTAAAGTTCATGCACATCTTCGAGGTCAATTCTTAAATTGTTGCTTGTATTATTATCATAGAAATTCGCATTTCCAAATTTTTTTATTAAGCTTTCTGGTATTTGATAGGCATTACAACACTTTTTTTGAGCATGCAGCCATGTTTTTACATTCAAAAAATTATTTAAGAGTTTTTCTTGCATTCTATTTCGAACTTTCGTTTAAATAAGAAAGATTCATATAACTAAAAATGTTCTCAACCTCAGCATTGCTAAATGGTAAGCTAAGCGAGAAAAGCACAAATTTTGATAAATCTTCAGATTCCGAACTTTGATCAATAAATTTTTTTTCTGCTTTATTGTTTTGAATCCACATTTTAAAATAGTTAAAAGAAATAGCTATTGTTAGCAATAATAGTGGTATTCACGATGTGGTGCATTTGTGATAAATTTTTGCAAAATTTACAATACTTACAACTTATTGTGATCGAACCTTCAGTAAAGTACATATTGTATTTTTAAAATCAATTATATTAATTTTTATTAAATAAACTCACAGCGTAGCCTTTAGCTTGCTCCATGCTGAGTAGAAATGCTTGTACCATCAGCTGATCTAATACACAACTTGTATATTTTCCACAGGGTTGTATTTTGAAAACTGAATTTTGTTTTTGTTATATTAAAAAAATTACTACAAATATCAAATTTATCAAAAATATACAATACAAGGGAAAATACAACACATCGTGAATACCCCTAATGTTTTCTTAAGTAAATTACTTACTGCTGTAACATAATCCATAAAAAATCTAACCAAACAAACATATAAGCAAATTTACTTCACTTATTAAGCTGCGTGTAGTTATTACATGAATTGCAATAAAATTGACAACAAAGAAGTTAACCACAAAATTAATACCTTATATTGCGTTTTACAAGGTGGTTCAGAGATAAACAAAAAAAAATGTCGATAGCCAAAAAAAACCTATTTAGTAACCAAATAGACATTTTTTTTATTGCAATTTTTGTGAATTTTGAAAAATAAAATCATACGAAAAATATTCCACTTTTTATGCTGCATAGTTTTATAAAAAAAAATATGCTTCCCGAAGCTAAAATATGCCAAAGTGGAATATAATATTCCACTCTGGTCACACTGGTCTCTTGTCTTGTACATGGTGTAAGAAAACCAGGTGTTAGTGAGTTTTTGACAACATCATGAATTTCTTTGCTTCTGTCAAAAAATTGTGAGCGAAAGAGCGGAACTGTTGATAGTTGTCAAATTGTGTTATTTGTTTGAGTTGCTAGATGATGTGCTATAGTTTTTATTGTGCGAATTAAGTATAAATAAATATTTAATGCACTTAATTGTGCTGTGTTGTGTTGACAAAAAGTTATTGCAGTTGTCTTCGCCGATTTTCCAAGTTTGTCATTGAATGTTTTGGCCATTTTATCAGAAACGTGCGCTGGAAGGTGCCGCCGACATGAAGCTTTGTCCAGCATGCAAATTGTCTTGCATTCACATCGTTGTTTTTTTTTTGCATAACGTACAGCGTCTCATATATTTTTTATTGTTTTCCATATCACTTATTTTAACTTTGATTTCAGTAAAAATCTTATAAAATTGCAGAAAGATACGAATTTAACAAAGTTTGCTTTCATTGCAATTCACCATCAGCTGTTTTTGACAAGAGCGGGGAAACATAATTTTATCAATTTGAGAGAGAAGTGTCAAACTCACTTACACCTCTATTTCTTACACCATGGTCTTGTACGTACAAATTTTTCATTTCGTACCGGACCTTTCAGTTGCAATGTCTATAAGTATTTATAGTCTCTGCTTTAAACTACTAGACTTTTGGTTTGTAGAGCTTTCATGTAACTGTGCGTTTAGACCGCCTGAATGAACGAAAGAAACCTCGTTCGTTCGCTCGGTTTAAACACTTTGCCCGAACGAACAGTGTTCGCTATAAATTTATCGCGAACAATGTTTGCCCGGTGTAAACAGTAAATTATGGCGAACGAACGTAGATTTCTTCGTTCGCTCTGATCGAACAAGCTTCGATCTTTTTGGCGAATCCGGTGTTACCCTGTGTTTAAAAACAGAAAAGTAGCAAAGAGGAGTATTATTAGAGAATAATTTATAAAAAGTACTAAAATATTTAGTAATTTAGTTTAATGTTTTTTAAAGTGTTCTGTTAACTTTCGCTGCAATATGATTGTGTTGTGTAAAGGCCCAAATTAAGTTTTTAAGCGGAAAACCTTATATTTTATTTATTTGAGGCGACTGTTTGTTTGAGGTAATTTTTTTTTTAAATAACTATATAACTTTTAATGAAAATTTTGAGTTTATGAATAGCAAATATTATTTAATATAGAAGGAGTCCGCAATAGAGCTCGTTCAAATAAAATAACAAAATATTTTAGGTTCTGCTGTAACTTTTTGAGTTTTTAATCGAAAATTTTAGAAAAATGTGGATATTAACCAAAATGGTAGTTGAAAATTCGATTTGTGACTAAAAGCAATTCTTTAAAGTTATAACATAAAAAGGATTTCTCTAAAATAAAAATTGAACGACTGAAAGTATCAATTGTATTTGCTTAATAAGTGCATACAATTTGGGAACAATTTTTATTTAATTGACTTAAAATTTACGAAATTTATTGACACACAAAAAATGTGAGTACATTTAATTTTTGTTCGTCGAAAAACTTAAATGGGCCCTTAAGTTAAACACACGTCTTTTCTATAATAACTAATATGAGAAATATATTGTTATGGAGTGGCAAACCATTTGTTGTTGAGAAACGGAGTATAAGTTTTAGTACTAATATAAAAATAAGGTGTTATCAACCCTGCATTTATTGATGTTCGGCCAAATGCACAAATTGCTGTTTACACCGCCTGAACGAACAAGATGGCGGCCAATGTTTGTTCGCGATTGATGTTCGTGCGGTCTAAACAGTACTCCGAACGAAGAATTTATTGCAATAAATTGTTCGCGATAAATGTTTCGTTCGTTCAGGCGGTCTAAACCCACAGTTAAACAACAACATTAGTATATAAAAACAGGTTGGTAAAGTATGGTATTAATACTACGGGGTTTTTTAGCCACACTGAAAACCACGCAACTGTGAATACCCTTAATGATTCAATCATGGATTTTTCTTTGAAAAGACGGCAGCACTGTATTTTGTGATTTTGACATGATTTTGACATTAGCTGTCGGTGTGGTGAATCTCTTTACCCTACCTGGTTATTCTGCCATGATTCAACCTGATATTTTCTATCCTACCACGACTGAAAAGTTTTCTTGTGACACTTACCCTTTACACGGAGGTTACACGAGACAGTACTGTTAAGACAGTCGCAACACATTCACAAATTTTTACCCACACACACTAACTTTTGCTACTGTCTGCTCTACTGTCTTAAGTTTTTTGTAGACAGTTGGGGGGACAGTAGCTAGGAGAGTAGAATGATATTTAGCATATCAAGTGACGGAATACGTGAAAATTTAATAGAATTAATGGAAAATTTGCAATACTTTGGCGTACTCGTAGTTTTAACAAAAATTTTCTTCATAAAATAGACATTTTTTACTATTTTGTCTACTGTCTTGCCAATTGTCTGTACTCTTTTTCACAGACACAAAGTTTGACAATTAAAACGTATTTTTCACTGTCTTAACAGTACTGTCTCGTGTAACCTCCGTGTTATGAAAAAATTTATTAAAAAAAAACAATGATAGTTGACAATTTTGAAAATAAAATGCCGCAGTGGTGAAAATAAAAAGCCACTGACAAATACAACAAGTGTGAACATTGTTAAACTTTAATGATATATAATAAAATAAGAGCATGCATGTAATTATTTGAATGTTCAACATATTTCACTATCACAACTTAAAGATTAAAATGTTAAAACACTCAATCCATACATTATTTTTTCTTGTTTGCAAACGAAGTTCCAGCAGAAAAAAGCAGAAAAAGAAGATCGTTCCATTTTTAAATCTCACCATGCATAGCAGCTGTTTAAGTAAAAGCAAATTTTTCAATAATCTTGACAAATACAACAACTGAAGAAATTGCCAAACTTTAAAAGCATATCTAGACCAATATAAAGCGAATTAATAATAAGTTTTGGTTGCAAACATCTTATTGCAACCTAAGTATTTATTTAAGTATTTATATACTAACAAACATATTATATGCATTAATTTCAGGAGTTGTCAAGTAATTTCTTTGTGAGCTTGCGGCCGATTAAGAACAAGAGACGATAATTGTTGATATTTTTATGCACAAATACATGCAAACATTTTTTGAGGTTATATTTTCTAATTTTCCTATCTTGTTATCTTTGCTGTCTGTATTGATGACGAGAGTTCCTCGGAAAAATACGATGACGCAAACCAAAGAGTTACCCTCTACCAAAATCGTTCAACGCGCCTAAAGAAGTTTTCACTTCAAAAAATTGACCAAAAAAAATGATCATAAGGTGTGCATTTTATTGAAACAAAGTTTAAACATATTTTATTGTTTATGCAAACATTTTTAGCAAAGCGCAAACAGAGCAACCCCAATCATTAACAATCGATTAACAAGAAAGAAGAAACAAAATGCTTGAAAAAAATTACAGAGCAAATGTTGTAATGCATTTTTCTCGTTCTTGTTTTTAGACAACCTTTGTTTTATAATTAAACATATCTATGTTTGTTTATCAATAAAATTCAACAAAATTTTTAGTATTTTAGACTGCAATTTTTGAAATAATCAAAAAGAATCAAAATTAATTTCTAAAAGTAGTCGGACTATTTTTCTTGATTACTTTTAATTCTATTTGATTATTTTCATAATCTGAAGTAATCGCAATTGTTTTTGATTGTTATTATTATATTACGATTACAAACAGAATAGAATTTTACTTAATTAATTATTTCACATTTTTAAAAAATAAATCGAATTGCTATTGAATACCATTAGTTATAATTATTTAACAGCTATGATACAAAATAATATATATATAAATACATAAAAGGTAATTTAATAGCTTATTCAGTTTAGTGTTATATAAATTAAGTTGGTTGCTATTGCCCTTTATTTATTATGCTATTTATTATGCTATGAGGCGGACCTAATATACAATATTTATCAAAAAAATTGTAAAGTTATTTGTAAAGAGGTTGCGTTAATGCATTTTTTGATAAAAAAGTACTGTCCAAAAATGTCTCAATGTCATAAATTTTCTTAGTTTTTGTCGAATTTAAAGAAATGCCTACTTTTTTATATATTTGCTAATAAAAACATATATTCATATATGAGGCTTAAAAAGCTATCCATAAATATTTCCTAACGGCAACACTGCTTGGACTTAGGGGTCGTCCATAAACTACGTTACCAATTTAGGGGGGGAGGGGTTTTGAAATGCACTACGATAAGTAACGGTAGGTGGGGGAGGTGTTTAGATATTGTAACGTTACCAAAAATTAAAAAAGTCGACGAAAAACCTCTAATTAATAACACAATCTATTAATTATTCCAAAAATTTATAACCTTACATGTTTATGTTTGATCGTCTAAATTGATGGTTAACTATTGTTTCAACGATTTCTTCCACCACCTTTTCCCTCGACACAGGAACTTTTTGGTATTCCTTCACCATCTCAGCACACGTCTGAAAAATTTGGGTCTTTGCTTTTGCGACAGGCTTTGACTTTAAGGCCTGAATGTTCTTGATCAAAAAAGATACCGTATGACATGTACTGTCCTTCTCAGAAAGAAGATATCGGTTCAAGGTCGTGTCCTACCTGCGGCTTGTATTTCGTTTTTAAAACTTCTATGAATTGCCATAAGTTTGTATTATATCGTTTACAATAAATCGGAATAAAAAAAATACTATTTTAATAAATCAGTTTTCAGAAAGCATTTACACAAAAACACAGAAATTGGTGCAGCTCAGGTTCAGCCTTTAAGGGTACTCTGTCAAAGACCAGGTGAATTTCTTTGCGTTAGAAATGAGGATTCACCTGAATGGTTCGACATAGAATCCGATGAAAAATTCTATTTTGAAGAATCCTCAACAAAGCTACCAGCTTCTTCTATCCCAGTGATTGAGAGCATCGAATCTTGGATCGCAGATGGAATAGCTTTTACAGATGATATTAATTATTGATTTTTTTCCAATTGTTCCTTTAATGTATCTAGTCATACTAGTCACTAATACTAGTGAAAATTGTCAGAGCTAGTCAAAATATATAATCATTCGAATGAATTAATTTCATATGTCACGTTACTTTATGGGGGGGAGGGGTTTTGAAAAGCACTACGAAAAGTAACGCAGGGGGAGGGGGGGGGGTAAAAAAAACCGGAAAATCAGTAACGTAGTTTATGGACGACCCCTTATACCTATGGTGTAATTATTCTAAGATAATTTCACCATGATGTGTCAGGGATGTTTTCCATTGCTTTTCCGAAGTCTTTTGTGGTATACCTTTTGTTACCCATTTTGTTCCAATAATATGCAGTTTTACAGTTATCGGACCTCAAACGTAACTGGTGAAATTCTTCAATCTACCATAAACCAGGGTTGTTTTCCGTTGATTTGACGACCACATATAAATGTTTTGTGTTAGTATTGGAGCCAATTTAACGTAAAATCTAACATAGTGCTATCCCTCTCCAACGGAGTTTCCCATCTCCTTATCTCTGGTTATAAATACAATTGTGGCTACGGGTGTGCGTCGTGTAAGTTCAACTGGCGTGTAGACCTACTGCTCGCGTGTGGAACTTAAAAAAAAATATTTTTTATTTTTAATTTTTTTTCTTTTGTTGGACAACCGTCCACTTTATCGATCACAACACTAATGACAATGTAATAATCGCTAAATGCTATATTTATATTAATCTAAACTATTAATAATTTGATGAGGTTGCACTACTTCAATGTGCGCCAGCCGAACTGCATTTCTCGGAATTTGCTTAGTCGAATTTTAAGTTCATAGCTTTATGAGTTGTTTCGCAATCGATTTAAACTGTTGACTATTCTTTTAATGTGGGTTAACTTTTTAAGTTAATTGTTTTCTTCCGTTTGATTGTTTCGCAATTTCGTAGTTTGTTGAACCGTTGGCCGTTGCAGTATTTTGAATGTAGGTTAGTGGTGTGGCTTGTGGAGTTTATTAACACTTCGAGTGTTAACTTATATGACCGATTGGAATAATTTGGGTGTCATTAAAAATAACAAATAATTGTGCAGTTTGTAAAAGGCAAAATAAAGGAAAAATATCAATATGTTCTTCAGAATACAACAAACAAAAGATATAACCGAATTTAAATATTGGTTCCATTGAGTAAACATTTTTTGAAAATAGATATTTCGATAACTAATCGATTTATCAATAAATCCATCGGCGAATCTTATTTTCTCAAAGAGTACTTCAAAACTGCATACTAAAATCGAGGGGCCACGGAAATCGTCATCACCCCTCGCTCTCGCATAGTTATTTTTTTAGCTAGAAAAAAAACAACAAATTTTGATTAATTCAATCATTTGATTCTCGTCTGAATACAGCCTTTTTTATTTATTCTTCAATATACGCCTGTCAAATTAGAAAATAAAAATTGTCCGGCTGCAGCGTGTTTTGTAGCCGCACGACAAGCTCACACGATTTGACAAACAATTTGATGAGCGATTTGAAGTGTGAACAGGGCTAATTGAAAGGGTTTCATATAAAAAATTTCAAATAAAATGCCAAAATAAGGAAGCCTATTTTTTATATTTCGAATTAGAAAACCTTATTATGACTACACCATGCCAGGTAGTATTAATCGCTACTTTTACTTGTTACTTTGGGAATATAGTGTCAAATAAAAGAATTGCAATCACACCAAAAAGTAAAAGAGGATTTTTTGTCTTTACTTTGCCTTGATCTCTTCATTTGCATATGAAGTCAGTAATTTTTCTGCTGCTATTTACTTCTGTTAAATTTTATGCCAGGTTCCATTTAAGTTTTGAGAAGTTTAAAATATAGGCGTCCTTACTTTAATCTAATTTTTCAATTAATTTATTAATAGGTCAAACATTAAAACTTTAAATCATAATCTTCATTATGTTTCTCTTATGTATGTAGAAACTTAATTGTTGATGCAATGAAGCAATAAATTCGCTTTTTATCACGCGGCGTATATGAAGTGCAAAGACGCGATAAACAATTATTTGTCGATTTCTCATTTTAAATAAATAAAACAAAAGCAACATTGCTTGCACCTATTCTCTTCATTTTGACACTATATGGCCATAATGACAGTTGATCCCCAGCTGATTTTTAGCGAGCAATACTACCTGGCATGGCACAATTACTGACAAGGTAGTAGCGTTGACTGGCTTTTTTCTTATACCCCTTTTCCACACGGCAATTTTTCTTGCCAGCAAGTCGAAAATACAAAGGAAAGAAGAGCACAGCATCAAAGAAAGAACAGCACAGAAGAAAAACTTGCCAGTACAGACTTGCCTGTACCGCAGAATTGCCGGCAATAAAACTTTCCATGTGGAAAAGGGGTATTACGAACGGCGATGGGTAGTTGTCAAAATTAGCTGTTCATGCAATTAATCAAAGAAAAGTGACAAAATAAGCGACGACTTAAACATAGCTAGTCGACCGCAGCAAACTTAAAACATTCCAATAAACTTCGCGAACAAATTTAATGAATCAAAGAAAAGTTAAAAATAAGCACATAGCTAGTCAACAGCAGCAAACTACAACTTCTTTAGCTGTTTTTGACAACTACCAATCGCCAAAAAACTGTCACAGCTGCCTTCTTAAATAATTATAACTTGCTACCTGGGTAATACAATCCTTTGTATGGTCTAGGCTTGAATATTGCTCGTTTATTTGGAGTCCTTTCTATGATATTCATATCAATAGACGTGAGTCTATTCAGAAAAGATTTATGAAATTTGCACTTAGGCCGCTGAATTTTACCGAGCCTCTAATATATAGTATACGCTGTAAATTATTGCATGTAAACTCACTGAAATATAGAAGATCAATTCAGGCCTTAGAGTTTATTCGTGGTTTAATAAGTGGTAATATTGATTGCGCTTCTCTTCTTGAACGTATAAATTTTAATATTCATTCAAGAAACTTGCGTTGTTTTGTTCCATTTTATATTAGAGCTTACAAGTCAAACTATGCAGCATGTGAACCAATTACTAGAGCACTTAAAATGTACAATAACTTGTTTTCAATTACTCTTTTGGATTTTTCCTTGCCCAAGGAATTATTTAAGCAATCATTGCAAGATTTTTTTGGCAACTTAAGTTAAGACTTAACTTTGTATTATATATTACCTTGTATTTAGACTGACTAATATGATTTTCTATCATCTGTCAGTAAATGAAATAAATAAATAAATAAATAAATTCTATCATGGGTTATACAAATTAGGTCTGTTCTCATAATAAGTTCAAGTAATTGTAATAGATTAGAGAGTATCACTGGATGTTATTCTTCTCTCTCGAACTTTAATAATTTGTAAAATAACGCTTTCAAGCAACTTCAAGCTACTTGTATCGAGTACGGGAACAGACCTTTTGTGGGCATTTCAACGGAAAAGTTATAAAATAAAACGTGGCAACTCTCTACTGTCAAGTGATTTAATCGATATAATTGTGCGCTACTTCGTTTCCCGTGTAACCTTCCGTGGCATAGAGAGGTCGGTTGTTTTGTCAGTTTTGCAAATTTAATTTAGAATATAACATAACCCGAAACTTTGAAAATAAACCGAGCAAAATGTTGAAGCAAATTTCTAAACAGATTGCCTTTCAATCGATGAGGAACTTTTCCACCAGCAAACAAGTAAGTCTTTATTTCGTGTGTTGATAATTGGAAGAGGTTGTGGGGACGAATGTCGGGGTCGCAATTTATCAGTGAAGCGGTGGCAATAGAACTGATTATACATTACTCGTTTACGTAATGTACTGATGGCAGGGAAATATCTACTTATACTATTTTTAACATTTTAACCCTAGGATGTGCGACTGTCTAGGAGGCGGTAAGTGACCCCATAAATCATGGCCAGCTGTCGACGATTTTCGTTCATCTAGATGTCCTATCTCAAGGTGCTCTTATATAAAAGTATTGTTAGATACTACATCTGTGTGTTGGTGTAATTTTTAGGTGGTTTCTTAAGGGGGTGGGGGTTAGGATGCCTAGTAAAATTACTTTTTTTATGGCACAAATTAACTTTTTACTGATTTATATTTTTTAAACACAAATTTGCAAAAACTAAAAATGAGGTAACGATCCTTGAACTGTTGTGCTGGATTTGTAACTATTCAGCAGCGTAGCCATGGCACTGACAAATTTTCTGCGTGGTTTAGTGTTCAAGTCATATGAATTTCTTTGAATTTTTTTTTACACGACAAGATTGTTTTGTACCTCTATTTGCCGTTCTGAGCATTGCACGGCTCACAGTCTTGCCGTTCCATATAATTCAGGGTAATGTAATTGTGTATGTTGTAATAAAGGTAGAATTACGAATTTATAAAATTTTTTTTTTATAATTATTGACAGAAACATTGATTTGAAATCTGAACGTTGCTATTCATTGTCCTATTTTTCATGTGAGAAGTAACAAACTGGGATGTCAAATCCTTTAGGCGCCTGCTACACGCTCAATATATATTGATCAATATACGTATCATGATATTTATTGAACTTGTAGCATGCAATATTGACGGATCGTGATCCATATCGCAAAATATTTAAATATTTTGAAATCTAGATCGCGGATCGCAAAACTCAATAAATATTGAAAGTGTAGCATATTTTATGCCATCAATACGCGATACGGCAGTAGGCGGTGAAATAAAAATTAGGGGTATTCACGATTCAGTGCACTTGCCTGTGCAGTTGAGGACTTGTGCTGTTGGGCCTGTATTGCTTCGTGAACACACTACGCAAAAATTGTATGAATACTGTAGCGATAAATATTCAACCGCGATCCATCAATCCATGAATTTGGATCGCGATCCAAACGTGTAGCAGGCGCCTTCGAAATTTGCGATATTTATCCGTTTATAGGTTTTTGTCACTTGAAAGAGTAACAACTGAGTATCTGGTCCATAGTGCTGACACCTGCTTTATTTTCGTTGTAATCCAGGAATTTATGAGGCTTGTTTTTCCCAAAGGATAGTCTCCTTCATTCAACATCAAGCTCTTCCCACACTTTGTCACTTATTCTCGACATTTCAAATATTACTTACAATAAAAAAATAAATATGTGATGTGACCATATGCACACAAGAGCTTTACACATATAGCGTAATAAAGTCGTCGAACGTGATCGATTTTGTTTGAACATATTTTGACAAGTAGCTTACAGACATTTCCCATACATTAAACGGACGGGCCTCATGAGGCCCAGTAGGTTCACTTACGTTCTTATTATAAAAAAAGATAAGTTTTTTCTCCGAAAGTAATGCAAATTCTTTTTTGTTTGATTTGTTACGTCTAGAGAACATTAGCGGTAGTTGGCATAAAATATTTCGGCACTCAGCCAAGAAAAAAAATGTATGACTTTTCAAAGTCATAAATTGTACTTTAGGGTCCGGACCCGAATATTTTATTTTTTATTTTTGTTAAATGTATTTGGGCCTCCTAAGCAGCGTTGTTATTTTGACGATAAATACGTCATTTTGACGTCTTTTTAAGCTCAAATGACGATTGACGTATTGTGAGGTATATTTGACGTATTTTATAAATGCAATCAATAGTACATTGATATATGAAGACACAACCCTTGGTAGAGCTTTGAGCTTCACGATTTAAAAATAAATTCACTGCTTTGACTTCATATCAAAAAAGGAATTTATTTGAAACAAGTGTCAAATCATATGACTTAAACGGAAGTTGGTTATAGCTTAAACGCCCAAGAATACTGATATGAGAAGTTTAGCTCCTTGCGAAACAGTCTGTCTAGTATTCTGTGTGATTGACTTTTAAAACTCTAGAACATTTTCCGCATAGCTCAATTTAATAATTTATTTGTTTTTAATTTTCCAAGATTGCCAAAATTAGAAAAAATGTTAACATGTTGTTATTTTCAATTTGATTGACAACAACTGACCACTGAAAATGACAGTGAAAACCAATAATTACAACTAAAATTATGTAAAAGTAAAATTGATTATTGAAAGCCAATGATAGATAGGCTTCGCGGCTGATGGCGCAAATATTACGGGTCAATTTCATTCTGTGGCGCAACTTTTTAAAAAGATGTTCCAAATTTGTTCGTCATATGCTTGCCATTCGTCATAAAAGAAACGAAGCATAGATAGACATTTTTAAATTGTTGGAGTATAAACTAAAAATATGCTTCATCCGTGTGAAACTAGATGGCTTTCTTTGGAAGCGGTTGGGCGTCGAGTTCTTGAGCTTTATACTTCTTTAAAAATTTACTTTGCTTTTGCGGTAAATGCCAATAAAAGAAAGTGCCGAACAGTAATGAACTTTATTTAAGTTTTTTAAATACATGTTGCCTATTGTTAATGAGATTAATAAATTATTCTAAAGCGAAAGCTTGCAAATACATTGTATATACAGCAGAATGAAAAATCTTCTTTTTAACAGATTTAGATTAATTTATAAAACATGAAATATTATTTTATACATAAATTAATGAAATTGATTTTAAAAATCCAACAAATCATTTTATAAAAGACGAAATTCAACTAGGCAATTGAAGTTAGGTAAAAACTTAATTTACAAACTGATAAAGCTAACACATTTATCAACAACTGTTTTCAATTTTACATTAAAATATGCAATCAAATAAAAAAGTTTAAAATTTAATAATACAGTTTTAAAAAACCTGTTGCATTAGACACACAATCTTTTCAAAATTAACTATTTCTATTTCCAAATTTAGTTAGTAAGGAAAATTTACAGAATATTGATAATGATTTCTGAGAACTAAAAAATTTAAATATTTGTTGATAAAAATGTCGAAAAATACAATATTTTTGGAGAAAAATACATGATATTAAAAAGCAGATTCAAGCTTGGAATTTCCTTACCTAACATAATTTATTGTAAAGTTAATGTGCTTACTAGGGTGTCCCAAAAAAATCGTGTTTGATGTCCGCGGCTTTTCTACTTCCATTTGACCTTAGAAACACCTCTTTGAAGTGCATCTCAATTGGTAAAGATTTAGAGGTCGCGAATTCATTTTCTAATTTTCCCATACAAATCGTAAGGGGAAAAATCAGTTTTGCTGGTAAATAGAATTTAGAGCCATAATCTTTAAAGCAAAATATTTAAAAAAAACGTGTTCCCTCAAATTTTGTCTGTTATGACATATCCAAATTTAATTTTCATCTCATTATTATTTGTTGGTCTGTGGCTTCTTAGAGCTACCTATATAAATGAATATTTTTACTTAGAAATATTTCATTAAAAATCAATATCTCTTAGAATACTCCATTTTCATTATTGTTATTGGCCTTACATTTTAGATAATGTTAGTTGGAATCCACAATGAAGAAAAAATTCATATGGTTGTAATATGTTTTTGGATTAAAAGTTACAAGAAGGTTTTTTGTATTTATATTTTTATTTTTTAATCGTTTTGGGCAACCACCAAATAATTATCAGATGAAAATTAAATTTGCATTTGTAATGAGAGACAAAATTTGAGGGAACACTTTTTTTAACCATTTTGCTTAAAAGATAATGGCTCTACATTCAATTTACCAGCATAACAAATCGTATGGGAAAATTAGAAAATGAATTCGCGACCTATAAACCTTTACCAATTGAGATGCGCTTCACAGAGGATGTTTCTAAGGAAGTATTAAAACCGCGGACATCTGTCAAAATAAAAAAAATATATTTAAACACCCTAGTGCTTACCTAACTCATATGCGAATGTTGAAATAATTTTCTCAAAAAAAATTTCAATAAGTCAAAAATAAAAAATTGATTAGAAACAAAAACACTAGTAGGAATTTTGCTGACACAAGATTTCCTTAAATTAAATAATTTCACCAGTAGTTTCATTGATCCTCAAACTGAATTGATAAAATGTTTAAATTTAAAAATATATGATTAGGTTCTAAGATTCTTATTCTTTTTTATGTTCCTAAAAAACATATAGGTACTTGTTTTGTGATGAAATTTTTGTATTTACCACAATGAACAAACACACTATGTGATGACATTTAATTTGTTTTATCGCCATTTTAATCGCCAAGCTGGCGTTACGGACGATTTGTACGAATAAATATTAACTGAAAAAGTCTAATTTTCAAAAAGTTTTTTTATATTTGTGTAGTAATTACGTAGCACTATATTAAGTAAAAATAATCTAGAATCTAAAGATATAAGCAAAAATATGTGCTGGCGTTACGTTACAAAAAACGGAAATGATTTCTGACTTGGATTACAAAATTTGCAAAACTCTCTGAATCGGGCAAGACTTTTTGTATAAAACTTTTTTTAGAAGGTTTTAAAATAACATACAGTTGCGGTCAAAATAATAGTAGCGGCCTTATATTCATACATGTTTGGATAAATAATACCAGTATACGAATTTCGGATCCGGTAAGTCCATTTTCATTCCTATATGTAATTTCAACACTCGTTCCAACTCCGTACTCAGTTTCCTCCTATATTGTAAAACTTTCAAGATACAGGGTGTTTTACGGTTTTGGTACGTGTTTAGTATTATTGATCTAGAATCTAAACTACTCACCATAAATATTATTATATAAAAAATATTATTTTTTATTTTAGAAAAAATATCAACCTTTCCATCAATATATCAACCACTTTCGTGTCATGTGCTGCAGCTGAGCTAAAATTTTGTGATTACTCAACGAAATATCAACAAATTTGGTATCTTTTGTTTTAGCGGAGCTGTAATCGTCCAAATTTAAAATGTCTTTTTTTCATGTAAAAATACACTTAATCAACAGTATTTTTTAAATTCTAACTTTGGACAGTAACAGCTCCGCTAAAACAAAAGATAGAAAATTTGTAGATATTTTTTTGGATAATCTCAAAATTTTTTCTCCGCTACAGCACATGACACGAAAGCGATTGATATACTTATGAAAAATCTGATATTTTTTCTAGAATACAAAATATTATTTTTTATTTTATGGTAAGTAGTTTAGATTCTAGATCAATAATACTAAACACGTACCAAAACCGTAAAACACCCTGTATCTTGAAAGTTTTACAATATAGGAGGAAACTGAGTACGGAGTTGGAACGAGTGTTGAAAGTATATATAGGAATGAAAATGGACTTACCGGATCCGAAATTCGTATACTAGTATTATTTATCCAAACATGTATGAATATAAGGGCGCTACTATTATTTTGACCGCAGCTGTAAGTTTATTTTCCAAGTGATCAAATTTAAAAATCTTTCCTGTTTTTTTTATTACGATTTTTTATTACGTTACTAAAATTTCCATTGCATTTTAATTGGGTATTTAAGTAGTTAGGAAGTTAAGTAATTATGTAACTAAGTAATTAAAAAACAAATTTAATATATTGTTCTTTCCTTGCCTAAAAAATTTGTTCGTTATCTCTAGCCAATGCCTTCCATTTTTACTAAAACAAAAAGCTTACGAAACATTTACGAAAAAGAAAAACTACATTTGTGAAACAGTGCAAACGATTTGATCATCATGGTTAATGAATTTATGTAGAAATTGCTGAAACTAATAAAATTAAAATGTTTCTTTTAAATGATTTAATAAAATAAAAAGTTTTTAATAACTTTTAATTTTTTGGACACGGTAGACTTTTTCTGGAAATGCAAGTAATAAATTACTTAAAAATAATTAAAAATGACGTATTTATTTTGAAATGACGTATTTTAAATTACAAAATGACAATTTTGTATCACAGATTTATACCAACGCTGCTCCTAAGCCTAAATATGAAAACAAAAATGGTTGCTCTCGTTTGGTTTACGAGATAATTGAAAATTCAGTGCAAATTTTTAAGTGTGTTGAAGGTAATTTCCCCTATTTCGAAGTTATAGCAGCGAGTCTAAATGCTGCCTACAGTAGTAGTGCTGTCTAAATTATACAATACTTCTGGATATAATTCTTTTTTCAATAGGAGGCCTTCGGCCGCTGCTTATGGATTACAACCCTCAGTGAGTCCAACACCGACTGCGCTGCCTACAGTAATTCTGGATATAATTATCTTTTTATTTTATCACTTGTATTATATAATACTAGCAAATACCTGCTGCTTCGCCTGCGATAAAAACATTAAATATGTACCATGTAAGAATTTGAAATCTTAAAATTATTAAATTATATTTCACTGTATCCAAATAATTATTGAAAAAGGGCCATTTTCCCCTCAGGAATCTATTTTCGTTTCATATAAAAAACAACATTTTCATTTTGTTTTATTTAACACGAATAAAAAGTTTTTGAAAGATTTTTAACTTTCTTAACAGGTCTATTCTGGCAAAGTATCAATTGTTACCCAGTTACCCAGTATTTTTATTATTTCTATGTGTTTGCTGCAATTTTGTGATTTAAAAAAAAAATTGTAAGCTCAAAAATAATAAATTTTGATAGAAATTGTCACCTGCTTTTAAGATAGTCACAATTTCATTAAAAAATTTTGTTTTTTTGGACTTCAAATTTTGTTTTGAAATCACAAAATTACAGTAAACACATAGAAATAATAAAAATACTGGGTAACAATTGATACTTTGCCAGAATAGACCTGTAAATCATGTTTTGGGTTATACATTGTTCCATCAATGTTAGTTTGAAGATTTTACTCATGAATTTTTTGACACCACATCTAGTAGTACTTTCGCAGTAACGCGAGCAGTAACTCGCTTTAGCGCGTATCTATATGACGAAAATTATGCATATATGACGAAAATATACAGTGTACAAATTTTATATATGGGCTTTATACAGAAAAGTCTACCGTTATAAAAAATTTAAAATTATTAAATACTAATTATTTATGCCTAAATTCATTTATGATGATCAAATCGTATGCACTGTTTCAAAAATGTAGTTTTTTCGTTGATGTTTAGTAAATGTTTTATTAACTGTTTTGTTTTAGTAAAAATGGAAGGCATTGGCTAAAGATAATGAAAAAATAGTCGAGGCAAGGAGAGGACAATATATTGAATTTGTTTTTAATTACTAAATAATATAATTACTTAACTACCTAATTACTTAATAACCCAATTAAATTAAAATGGAAATTTCAGTAACGTAACGCCAGATCAAAAAGCCTAATAAAAAAAACAGAACATTTTTAAATTTGATCACTTAGAAAATAAACGTATGTTATTTTAACACAATATTTGTTCTTCTAAAAAAAGTTGTATACAAAAAGTCTTGCCCAATTCAGATCACTTACGTTTTTATAACGTAAAGCCAGCACACATTTTTGCTTATATCTTTAAATCTTAAGGGTCGATTGTTGTATTTTTTTTTACTTAATATAATACTACTGAATCACTACGCAAATATAAAAAAACCTTTTTAAAAATTGGACATTTTCATTCATTTTTTTATAAGCTTTTATTTAACTTGCTTCGTTCGTATGTATGTCCTCAAAACGTGGAAGCCATTTTTCTACAACTTGTTATCCGATTAAGCTGAAATTTAGCATACATATGTTAGTCCGGTGACAATGCAATATTAGGGCAGTTCACGATCTTGTTGCATCGTTTAGCTTTTACAAAAACAAAAATCATATGCTGCAAAAGCTTTTCAATGCTTTTTATTTTTGTAAAAGCTGTTTTTTTTTGCATTTGCAATGATGCAACAAGATCGTGAACTGCCCTATTATGATAAAATTTTATGCCACACCCCTTTTACCGCCCACAAATCAATAAAAATGCTTTATCTCTAAAACTACTAGGCCGATTCAGCTGAAATTTTTTCAGTAAATTTTCTACGAGTAAAGAATGGTCCAGGAAAAATGATGTCCCACCCCCTTTTACCGCCCACAAATAAATAAAAATTCTGTATCTTCAAAACTACGGGGCTGACTATAAGCTGATTATAACTTGCTTCGTTCGTATATATGTATTTTTGTATGTATGTATGTATGTATGTCCGTCAAAATTTACAAACCATTTTTCGCAATTTTGCAAACTTGTTGGTATCCGATTAAGCTGAAATTT
Source organism: Dichetophora obliterata (assembly GCA_963920525.1). Lineage (NCBI taxonomy): Eukaryota > Metazoa > Arthropoda > Insecta > Diptera > Sciomyzidae > Dichetophora > Dichetophora obliterata. Next base: position 95,004,956 of record OY986435.1, on the reverse strand, counting down.
AACATACATATGTAAGTCCGGTGGCAATTCAATATTATACCATTTTTTGCCGCTTACCATTTATATCGCTTACAACAAAAAAACCTTTAAGACTAAAAAGTAAAAAATAAATAAAAAGTAAAAAAAATTAAAAAAAAGACGTGAACTAAAAAGAAAAAAATTAATTTAAGTGACATTTTTCATATATGTACATATAAGGTATATTCTAGGTGCAGAAGAACCACTCTCTTGGTTACTCATCATCATAATATAAGCGTACGTAAATTGGTAAGTTCTGAGGACTTATATAAATTTAGAATTTTTCAAATACATTTATATATTTATAGCTTGAGGCACCGATGTCCGCGATCCGTTATACAGGATTACTATACATTATCAGTGGCATTGAATCTTTTAGTAAGCTTACCTGTATATAAATTGCGATCCATTATGCAGGTTTACTACACAGTATCAGTGCCTTAAGCTTTTAAATATAAATGTATATGAAAAATTCTAAATTTATATAAGTCCTTAGAACTTACCAATTTACGTACGCTTACATTATGATGATGAGTAACCAAGAAAGGGGTTCTTCTGCACCTAGAACATACCTTACATATATATATATATATATATATATATATATATATATATATTAGGGCGGGTCAATTTGTATGGACGAATTTTTTGGAGGTCTGGCTCAGCGAAATTCGTAAAATACATGTAATTTCAAGACTTTTTCTCCACTACAGCATATACAAATTCTGAAAAAAAGCTGTGCGGACTTTCGTAAATAGATTCATACACATACATTCATACATTCATATTTTATAATTGAGAACAAAATCTATTTACGAAAGTCCGCACAGCTTTTTTTCAGAATTTGTATATGCTGTAGTGGAGAAAAAGTCTTGAAATTACATGTATTTTACGAATTTCGCTGAGCCAGACCTCCAAAAAATTCGTCCATACAAATTGACCCGGCCTAATATATATATATATATATATTAGGGCGGGTCAAATTCTGGCTTAGCGAAATTCGTAAAATACATGTAATTTCAAGACTTTTTCTCCACTACAGCATATACAAATTCTGAAAAAAAGCTGTGCGGACTTTCGTAAATAGATTCATACACATACATTCATACATTCATATTTTATAATTGAGAACAAAATCTATTTACGAAAGTCCGCACAGCTTTTTTTCAGAATTTGTATATGCTGTAGTGGAGAAAAAGTCTTGAAATTACATGTATTTTACGAATTTCGCTGAGCCAGACCACCAAAAAATTCGTCCATACAAATTGACCCGCCCTAATATATATATATATATATCAAATTTCACTTAAACTTAATTTTTACTTTTTAGTTCACGTCTTTTTAAAAAAAAAGCGTATTTAAAAATCGATTTTGAACAAAAAATTCTAATTTACAAAGAGCTATTGCTTGTTATGTCCTTATATGGAGAAATTAAAAGTGGATACTGGAAATGTTGGTTTCTTTCTGAAAATGTTTTATAATAAGTTTTACATTCATTCTCAACTTTATCGTGGCCGGGCAAAAAAAAATTCCTAAAAACAAATAATTTGCGCTCCACCTTACTGTAAATTCATGTCCGTTTTTGTTATAGCTTAAAAAATATTTGTTTTTTTAACTATTCGTCTGCCTTTTTACATGTATTTTACATTATCTGTCTGTCGGCTTTTGACAGTCCGTACACAACACACATATCTTTAGCCAACTTTTTACCGACTTTTAGACAACACATTTGAATAAAAATTATATCATTTGAAAGCTCTGGTTCATAGCAAATGCACAATATAATTTTTATTCAAATGTTTTGTCACTAAGATAGGTAAAAACTAGAAATTAAAAACACTTTTTTCCCAAATAAATAAAAAACAGCAACAAGAAATAGAGCCACACATTCGTTCCATTGAGAGTCGCGAGAGTGAAAAAAACAGCTGTGTGGTTGTTGTAGCCTTTTCTTGCCTCTCTTTGTGGACACATTTAACCAGCGTTGTTGAGGCAACACATAAAGGCTGATTCGCAATACTGCATTCGGTCGGTCGGCCTTTGATCGGCTTTGCAATAACTTTACGGGATGAACTGTCAGAACGCACGACCTAAAAATGTTATCTCTACAATGACCCCTTTTACATTGATCAAGACTTGGAGTCAAGTTTTTTTGACATTCTCTTTTGAACTTGATGAAAGCTTTCACATTGGTCAAGACTTGAATTCAATTTCTTGTCTTCTTTCCTTGTTTTCTAAAAATAAAACGAGATAAGTAGCAAGCAAATGAATTATAGTTTATCGAAATTTGCAAACTGAATTTTAATTTTTTACCACGATGGAAGTCAACAAAATGTTTTTGCTTAAAAATTTAATGCAAAATTAAATTAAATTAAATGCAAAAAAAAAAAATTTAATGCAACAGAAGTCTAACAAACTCACATTGATATGCGAAAAATAAAGTAAAAAGCAAAACGGTTGAGGTCGAATTGCGAATTGCACCATAAGAACTCGTTGTTTATACTCGAGCTGTCAACGCACGACCGACCGAACGCAGTATTGTGAATCAGGTATAATGATGGGGATTCTAAATAAAAGTGCATGCTTTAATTTTGTGTTGATATTTTTATTTCATTGTAAAATACACATTTTTCGATTAAATATTCGGGGAGAGGTCGGTCATGCGTTACGTCACAAAAAATATTTTTTTCTTAATATTTTATTCAATAATCTTCAATATTTTGTACGCTTTTTCGGAAAAAGTTAAATATCCGCAAAGAAAGGCAAGAAAAGGCTACAACAACCACAATGCTCTGTTTTTTTCACTCTCGCGACTCTCAATAGAACGAATGTGTGGCTTGATTTCTTGTTGCTGTTTTTTATACGGAAAAAAGTGTTTTTAAAAGTCGGTAAAAAGGGGACGCTGAGCAGTTTAGATGAAAAGACTTTAGGAGCATTCGAGAGACAGATTCTTCGTAAGATCTACGGACCAATCTGCGTCAAGGGCGAGTACCGAATACGGTGGAATAATGAACTGTATGAGCTGTACGCTGACATCGACATAGTCAAGCGCATTAAAATCGAGCGGCTTCGCTGGCTTGGTCATGTTCAGCGCATGAAAGACGATGCTCCAGTGAAGAAAACATTCGATTCGGTACCCAGCGGCGGTCAACGCAGAAGAGGACGACCGCATCTTCGCTGGAAAGATAAAGTAGAGGACAACCTGACGAAGCTTGGAATTTCCAACTGGACCCAGCAAGCGAAAGACAAAAATGGCTGGCGCAAATTTTTAGATGAGGCCAAGATCGACATACGGTTGTAGCGCCAACTAAGTAAGTAAGTAGAAAGGGGCTAAAAATATGTGTTTGTGTATTAATATATAGATAATTGGATTTTAGATTGGTATCCTTTGACCTGAAACATAATCGTAAAAATAGTGTTTCTTTAATGAAGGCTAAACTATAAGAAATGGAAGCATTTTAGACATTGACGAGATGTGAAAAAATTATGCAGCCATTTTTAGCCAATGATATCATTACTTGACAAAGTAGCCGTGACAGTTTTTTGGCGATTGGTAGTTGTCAAAAACAGCTAAAGGAGTTGTAGTTTGCTGCTGTTGACTAGCTATATGCTTATTTTTGACTTTTCTTTGATTCATTACATTTTTTCACGAAGTTTATTGGAATGTTTTTAGTTTGTTGCGATTGACTATCTATGCTTAAGTCGTTGCTTATTTTTTCACATTTCTTTGATTAATTGCATGAACAGCTAATTTTGACAACACCCATCGCCGCTCGTGAGAAAAAAAGCCAGTCTACGCTACTACCTTGTCCGTAATTGTGCCATGTTATAGCCATCCAACTCTTACGATAAAATAATTCTCTTATAGTAAGAATTTATTTAATGGAACATGTGTGAATACATATTGTGATAGTGAAATTTGTTAAAAATAGTAAATTATAAAAAATTCCCCTTATTTTGATAGCAAAATTATTGCGAAATATCGAAAACTATAGATTTTCTCAGTACAACGTATGTTTGCATGAAAAATCGTTGATAAAGAAGAATAACGGTAAACAGCAATTTAATTTTAAACGTACCGTAAAAATAAAAATTACGGAATGACCATCTCCGATTTGAGTGAAATTTTGCATAACTGACTGAAATTAAAAACTGAATTTGGATGAAAAAAGTTTGACGTGAATTTAGGCGGAGTTACAGTGAGCAAAAAATTTATAAAAATCGATAAAAAGATCGAAAATTGATTTTTACGAAAATTCGTGTCTCAAAAAATTTTAAACCTAATGTTAAGTCTGAACTATCGTTGGAAAGGTAATTAAACAGACTTTATTCTAAAAATAATTTTGAGAAATTTTGGTGATTGGATTTTGGTGATAAAAGAATACCATTTAAAAATGTTTAATAATTTTTCCTTAAGCTGGTAAAATTACCTTTAAGGTAGGAACTTAATGGGCTAATGAGATATGACCATCTGAACACAAGTATTTTTTTTTATTAACAAATGAATTTTTTAACCGAATTTCAATTTTGAGCAACCGTTGGAGAGGTAATTGAAGGGATTTAAATCTAAAAATAATTTTGAAAAATTTTAGTGGTTCGGAGGTTTTATCCCTTGTGTAAGGAAATTAATTTCAAAGTAATAAAATTAGTTAAAGGTAAAGCTAGCAAAATTACCTTTTCAACAATATAAAAATTAGGGTGGGAATTCAATGGGTTCATGAGGCAAAAACTGCTAAATCATGAGAGATACCATGAGAGGCAGATAGACCCCTTTTACATTGATCAAGACTTGAAGTCAAGTTTTTTTGACGTTCTCATTTGAACTTGACGAAAGCTTTCATATTGGTCATGGCTTGAATTGAATTTCTTGTCTTCATTCCTTGTTTTCTAAAAATAAAACGAGATAAGTAGCAAGCAAATGAATTAGAGTTTATAGAAATTTGCTTGTAATGAATTGTAATTTTTTTACCACGATAGATGTTAACAAAATGTTTTTGCTTAAAAATTTAATGCAAAATTAAATTAAATTAAATGCAGAAAAATTTTAATGCAACCGAAGTCTAACAAACTCACATTGATATGCGAAAAATAAAATAAAAAGCACTGTCAACAACGCGAAAATAACAAAAGGAATACGAAAAATTGCCGGTGCAGCTTCAAGTTTCTTTTTCCCTTCCGTCGCTTCCGATGTGCGGCGAATTGCCTACTTGAAACTTGACTTCAAGTCTTGACCAATATAAAAGGGGTCATAGAAGTTTAAAATAAATGTTGAGGTTGAAAACATAATAGGACCATCAGTACATTATATATTTGACTCATCTCACCTCAGGGGTAGTAACAGCTATAAACTATTTTCGGCAGTTTTCTTCATTTATTGAGTTTTTTGTGGGGCGGTCCTAAAAAGCTGACTTAAAAAGGGTGGACATGTTTGAGAGAAATGTTGGTAGGATTAATAATAGAACCAGCTTATACACTTTACTCCTTTAGAGGTTAATTCGGGAGCGATATAAGCTCCCGAATAACCTAAGCTCCTAAAAATGACAAACGAGTGTTGTCATTTTCGCTATGCATCGTTAATGTTCTGTTTTCTCAAATCTACGCTAGAGGTCCTTTAGCGTTCATTTTAAGCTTAACTTAAGTTAGTGCTAATTTTTGCACATTTCTTTACAGACAGTTGGTCGAAATTCGACCGCAGGCGATACTAGTTTGTTTAATTTTGCAATATAAATCAGAGCACAAAAAAAAAATCACCTAAGAGCCCCAACAGAATCAAAATTCGTAACAACCGGTGATGTAGAACACACAATAGAACACATGCCGAAGCCGTTCAAAATGAAATCGTTGAGCAAGAGTCGCGGCGACTTATCGCTAGAATAAAATTTAATGGCATCTATTCCAAGGTTGATTAAAATAGGTTAAGTCGCTTGAGAGAAAAGCACTCTTTTTTCGCCTTTGTTCGAACTGTCAAAGTAGCTGTTAGCTAGAAATTGTACAGATTCAGTTTTTTTTTCTTGATTATCTTTCATTCATTCATACGGTTCGACCGAGCTTCTCTCAAGTGACTTAATCTATATTAATCAACCCATGGCGAATAATAAGGTAGGGTAAGTAGTTTTGGCAAGACCTATCGTTAATGTCAAAGTGTGCTTTAGAGATGTTTTCTTTATAAATGTTATTTCTGGGATAAACACTTGGAAAAGGAATTTTATGAAGGGAGAATAAGTTAACGAACGTTGCTTGGGGGTTACACGTTTAATTTTTGCCTCTCAAGTTGCAATACATTCACACTTTTTTACTAACTTGGGTGTTACACGTTTAAGTTTTGCCTTTCAAGTTGCACACACTTTTTTACTAACCCACTAGAAATTGACCACCAATTGCTTTAAACTGTTATTTTCAAGTCGTGTGGAAACTTGACGGTCTAGTTTTGAACAGCTGATTGCTTTTTTATAAATAAATTTGTCGTGATTGGAAAATTTACTAAAAATAGTAATAAAAACCTATGATATGAAGAACGATTGTTTAGTATTTTCTATGAAATTATTAATTTCTTGTGGCAATTTTAGTAAGGCGAGCATTGTTGTTTTCTTGACGACGGCGTCTTGAAAATAAAATTGACATCAAGTTGCGTGCAGCCTACGTGACAGCTGGCAATTAAAATGAGTTTTGACAACTTGGTATGTGTGATCAACTTGAAAGACCTGTTTTATATTGGGCAAGACTTGAAAGCAAGTTTTTTGACTTTCCCTTTTAAACTTGCCGAAAGCATATACACTAGGAAATAGTTGAATTAAATTTCATCTCTTCTGTGTGCTAATTTTCTTAAGAACAAGATCATCAAAATAACTCACACACAAATTGGAGTACAACCATGGCAGAATTAGAGAAGGTATATGCATTTCAGACTGCGCTCTCTTTCTCATAGCCAGAATTGTCAAACTCAAGCATTTTTCTATTCTTGCCTATTTTCGCTTTCTTATCGCATTCTCATCTCCCTCTCCAAAATGCATATACCTTCTCTAATTCTGCCATGAGTACAACCGAATATAACAAACTCGCCTTCATATGCGAAAAGTAAAATGAAGTGCAACGCCAAAATGACGAAAATAACAAAAGGTACACAAAAAAATTGCCAGTACAGAGCAAGTTTTATCTTTCCCCTACGTCACCAAAAATTCACGTAAACTCATCACAAACTCAAATTCTTGCTTTGATCCCTTATACCAATGTATGGCAAGACTTGAAAGCAAGATTTTGATTTTGTACCATGGCATGGCAGAATAACCAGGTAGGGTAAAGAGATTCACCACACCAACAGCTAATGTCAAAATCACCAAATACAGTGCTGCCGTATCTTCAAAGAAAAATCCATGATTGTATCATTAAGGGTATTCACAGTTACGTGGTTTTCAGTGTGGCTAAAAAACTCCGTAGTATTAATACCACACTTTACCAAACTGTTTTTATATACTTATGTTGTTGTTTTACATGAAAGCTCTACAAACCAAAAGTCTGGCAGTTTTAAGTAGGGGGTCGTCCATAAACTACGTTACCAATTTAGGGGGGGAAGGGTTTTGAAATGCACTACGATAAGTAACGGTAGGGGGGGGGAGGTGTTTAGATATTGTAACGTTACCAGAAATTAAAAAAATCGATGAAAAACCTCTAATTATGGTTAACTTTTGTTTCAACGATTTCTTCCACCACCTTTTCCCTCGACACAGGAACCTTTTGGTATTCCTTCACCATCTCAGCACACGTCTGAAAACATTGGGTCTTTGCTTTTGCGACAGGCTTTGACTTTAAGGCCTGAATGTTCTTGATCAAAGGAGATACCGTATGACATGTACTGTCCTTCTCAGAAAGAAGATATCGGTTCAAGGTCGTGTCCTACCTGCGGCTTGTATTTCGTTTTTAAAACTTCTATGAATTGCCATAAGTTTGTATTATATCGTTTACAATAAATCGGAATAAAAAATACTATTTAAATTAATCAATTTTCAGAAAGCATTTACACAAAAATACAGAACTTGGTGCAGCTCGGCTGCAGCCTTTAAGGGTACTCTGTCAAAGATCTGAATGGGTCGACATAGAATCCGATGAAAAATTCTATTTTGAAGAATCCTCAACAAAGCTACCAGCTTCTTCTATCCCAGTGATTGAGAGCATCGAATCTTGGATCGCAGATGGAATAGCTTTTACAGATGATATTAATTATTAATTTTTTCCCAATTGTTCCTTTAATGTATCTAGTCATACTAGTCACTAATACTAGTGAAAATTGTCAGAGCTAGTCAAAATATATAATCATTCGAATGAATTAATTTTATATGTCACGTTACTTTATGGGGGGGAGGGGTTTTGAAAAGCACTACGAAAATTAACGCAGGGGGAGGGGGGGGGGTAAAAAAAACCGAAAAATCAGTAACGTAGTTTATGGACGACCCCTAGGCCAATGATATGTTTGATGAACGTGATTTTTAAAGTTCCATAAACAAGTGTTGCTTTATGTATTTTTACAGCAGTTTGACTGTTTCTTTGTATTTCGTTTGTTTTCCAATAATCTAATTAGATTCGTTTGTTTAGTTTCGTTTGTTGTGTATGTGTTTTTTGTGTGCATCTATTTTCATATGTGATGTAGGCTGCACATTTATGCGCACTGAGAGCGGAATCTGTTAAATATTATTCTTTATACTAAACTGGAAAACGGGGAAGTACAAGTTTTTATTTTTAAGCAAAATTTGAAGCAGCGTCCTAGAATTTGCTAATGTAATAAGGTAGATTGGGCCATTTGCTCTAATTTTATTGTTTCAAACAGTCACGCTTTTGTGTTTTTGATTTTTTTAAAAATTAATATTTATATTAAAATTAAGAATTCAAAAAAACAAACAAAAAATAATGGGCAATAATAAATAAATCCTAGAATTTGCTAATGTAATAAGGTAGATTGGGCCATTTGCTCTAATTTCATTATTTCAAACAGTCACGCTTTTGTGTTTTTGATTTTTTTAAAAATTAATATTTATATTAAAATTAAGAATTCAAAAAAACAAACAAAAAATAATGGGCAATAATAAATTACTGAAAATAAAACTTTAAAATCACATAAAAACGTATTTGTTTCATTAAATGTACATTTTTTCTTACTTTATCCCATTTACCCTAGTATAAATTCCCCTCAAAGCATTTGTCTCACAATAATCAACAATACTGAAAAGTGGCACCGCTAAAATTAATTTTGACATTAGCTGTCGGTGTGGTGAATCTCTTTACCCTACCTTGGTCTTCTGCCATGGTACATGGTACACACCGAAAGCTAATGTCAAAATCACAAAATACCATATGTTCAAAGAAAAATCCATGATTGTATCATGGAAAAATCCATGTTTTTTCCTAGCGTTTCTGATGCAGTATTAAACTGGAAAACGGGGAAGTACAAGTTTGTAATATTAAGCAAACTTTAAAGCAGTGTCCTAAAATGTGCTAATGTAATGAAGCGGCGTGGGCCATTCGGTTCAAATTCAGTAGGGGTATTCACGATTCAGTGCCCTTGCCAGTGCAGTTAAGGACTTTTGCACTTTACAAAAACAAAATACACGTGTGTCAAAAATGCATACAAGAATTAAGTTCTTAAGGGGTATAAAAAGTGTAAAAATTCGGAAAATAAAATAATTTTTTTTATAAATTATTAGTTTAAACCATAGCTGTTAAATAATGATTACTAATGGTAATCTTTAGGAATTCAATAATTTTTTTTAAAAAGGTGAAATAATTGATTAAGTACGATTATTTAAGATTACAAAAATAATCAAAAAGAATCAAAAGTAATCAAGAAAAAATAAACCGACTACTTTTCGAAATTATTTTGGATTATTTAAATTATTTCTTAAAGTAGTCGGATTATTTTTCTTGATTACTTTTGATTCTTTTTGATTATTTTCGCAATTTCAAGTAATCGTATTTTTTTTTTGATTATTTGTAATCGTAATCAATTACGAATCATAAACTTCTCCCTCAAGGAATAAATATTGATTAAAATTCTTTTTAAAATATAATGTGATTAATTACAAATCGTAATCGCAATTTAACAGCTATGGTTTACACCCCAAAGAGTATGTAACTAAAGTTTCAAGTAAAAAATTCAAACGTTAAGTATTCGAAAAGAGCGCCACATGCTGTCATGCTATACGAGCGCTCTTAGCCGCATAAAACTTTTAACGCCGTTTACTCAAATCACTTTTTTTGACCAGATTGATAGCATAACTAAGATAGTTTTTGTCCGATCGATTTTATTCAAATTGGGTCTTGTAGATAAAACGTTCTTCTTCAGCCTCACTCAGCTGTTTTCTTTATATATTTTTTAATTTTTTATAAACAATTTTCTATTAAAAAACACGCGATTTTTTTCAAATGGCCGCCATTTTTTTTCTAATCGGTATTTTAAAAATCCCCTACGTCAGGCTATAGCAAATAATATATATTTTAAGAATCTTTTTCGGTTCTTGTCCTCAGATGATCCATGATCAGATGATCCATTTCAAACTGATTTCTTAATATAAGATAAAAAAGAACTTCTAAAATTATGACGATTGCACTGTTTATTAAAAAAATTAATAAAAAATAAAAAATTAATAATTAACACAAATAAAAAAATAATAGGCAGTAATAAATTAGTGAAAATAATAATTCGAAATCGCATAAAAGTTTATTTATTTAATTATAGATACATGTGTTCTTACTTTATCCTATTTTTTACGCTAATATAATTTCCCCTCAAAGCATTCCCACAATTCAAAGACTTGGAATCTATTCTTTTTTTTCTCTAACGACCGACGATTTTCTCTCTGAGTACAATTAGTTCTGCTATATTTCACTTGGAGCTTAAATCCATGGCACAATTGGGTATGTTCAAAGACAGTTAAACAGATTTTGCTATGTCCTCACGTTTCTTTTTTGTTTCTGTTGCACTTACACAACAACAATAACATAGCTGCTAACAAAACTATGTTAAATAAAAGACCCCTTTTATATTGATCAAGACTTGAAGTCAAGTTTCAGAGTTTATAGGGAATTCGCCGCACATCGGAAGCGACGGAAGGGAAAAAGAAACTTGAAGCTGTACCAGCAATTTTTCGTATTTCTTTTGTTATTTTCGCGTTGTTGAAAGTGCTTTTTACTTTATTTTTCGCATATCAATGTGAGTTTGTTAGACTTCTGTTGCATTAAATTTTTTTTGCATTTAATTTAATTTAATTTTGCATTAAATTTTTAAGCAAAAACATTTTATTGACTTCCATCGTGGTAAAAAATTAAAATTCAGTTTGCAAATTTCGATTAACTATAATTCATTTGCTAGCTACTTATCTCGTTTTATGTTTAGAAAACAAGGAAAGAAGACAAGAAATTTAATTCAAGTCTTGACCAATGTGAAAGCTTTCATCAAGTTCAAAAGAGAACGTCAAAAAAACTTGACTTCAAGTCTTGATCAATGTAAAAGGGGTCCTTGCTTTAGTCGCAATTTGTTGGTATTAATTACGCTCGGAGCTGGAAGGTTGGTCTTTTACAGCAAGGCTATTGGTTGAAGGTCTTGGCTAATACCATAGTAGAACTAGACAAGGTAGTGTTAGGTCTGAATGTGTTCTCTTTATTAGTGACCATAACTGTCAAACTTAGCCCTTTTGTGTATTTTTGCCAATTTTTGCTTTCATATTCCATTCTCATTGGCTACAGATTTTGTATGAGATGTCAACTTTGTTTTGACAGTTTCGGTCACCGGCTCTCCGCCCTAACACTACCGTGTCTAATTTTGCCATGGCTAAAACATAAAAAAAAAAAACAAATACTCAAAAACTATGTTTTATTTCGCTTTGCTTCAATTTTGCCATCATCTGTTTTTGACAAGGCTAGTGTTAATTTTTGTGAGAGAGTTGAAAAAAACCGCTTCCACCTGGATAATTGCACCATGCCCGACACTGCAATAGAAACAATGATAAAAACAATAGCAGAGGAAAAGAGAGAAAAAGCTTTATGCTGCTTGTGTGTCTTCCAACATTTTAATGAAAATTATTTTTGTGTTAGGTATTTTTAGCTACTTTATAAACTTAGCGTTTAATTCCTTTTAAGAGTGCTTTTACAAAAATTAATGATGCAAGATTTTAGGTTTACATGCAGCTTTATATTAGTGAAAGAATTATTTAAATCGGTTGAGTAGTTCTTAAGTTTAGCGTCGTCGCAGATTCGTGAGAAGCCTATTATATAATAGCATAGTATTGAAGACAAATAATTAATTTCAAAAATTGCAAATATTACATATAACACACATTACATATAACACACATTACATATAACACACATTACATATAACACACTTAAAAATTTGCACTGAATTTTCAAACTTTCACGAATTTTATCTCCTAAACCAAACGAGAGCGACAAGTTTTGCTTATATTTAGGCTTATAAGGCCCAAATACATTTAATAAAAAAAAAAAAATATTTATTTGGTTGTATATTCTGCATGTTACTTTTATTGAATTAAAAATTATTTATTATTAAAATTAGAACAACTTTAAAGTTACTGTTTGTGGCGCCTCAGGTGGCATTGGACAGCCCCTTTCTCTGCTACTGAAATGTAATCCTCTTGTAACGGATCTGGCACTATTTGATATTGTGCACACACCTGGAGTAGCTGCCGATTTATCGCACATCGACACCCAGAGTAAAACTGCCGGTTTTATGGGACCAGATCAACTTGGTGCTGCCTTAAAATGTAAGTTCTACTTTTCCAAAGACGTATTGGATCGTTTACTCTACTTGAGCTTTTTAAAAAACTAATTTCAGCTGCTGATGTAGTCGTCATCCCTGCCGGTGTGCCCCGTAAGCCAGGCATGACCCGCGACGATCTTTTTAACGTGAATGCTGGAATTATCAAGGATATTGCTACATCTATTGCCAAAAACTGCCCTAAGGCCTTAGTTGCCATTATTACCAATCCAGTCAATACATGTGTACCCATTGCAGCTGAAATCTTAAAGAAGGTAGTTACTATAACAAGCCTTGCAGAAGCTTCTGTTGCCATTTGCGTACTTTTTTAATTTTCCTTTTAAATTTTATATTGCAGGGTGGCGTCTATGATCCTAAGCGTCTATTCGGGGTATCCACATTAGATGTTGTTCGTGCTCGAGCCTTTATCGGCCATGCCCTAGGTGTCGATCCCCAGAAAGTTAATATTCCTGTAATTGGCGGTCATTCAGGTGTCACAATTTTGCCAATACTCTCTCAATGCCAGCCTGTGTACAAAGCTAATCAAGATACAATCGAAAAATTAACTGTGCGCATTCAAGAAGCTGGCACCGAAGTGGTCAAGGCTAAGGCCGGCGCTGGTTCAGCTACCTTATCCATGGCTTATGCCGGTGCACGTTTCGCTGGATCCTTGTTGAGAGGCTTGAATGGTGAAAATAATGTTGTTGAATGTTCTTATGTTGAGTCTAATATTACCGAAGCCACATTTTTTTCCACTCCCTTGGTCTTGGGCAAGACTGGATTGAAGGAAAACTTGGGATTGCCAAAAATGAACGATTACGAGAAGAAACTTTTAGCCAGCGCCATTCCAGAGTTGAAGAAAAACATTCAAAAGGGCATCGATTTTGCCAAGGCCTAAATCTACTCACACAACATACTCTTCAAAATATTGCTTTAACCTTAATCATTGTCAGACAAGCAACGTCAGAACTGATGTGATCAGCTGTAACAGATCAAAACAGTCGGAACTGTAAACTAACGCTGTTTTTTTCTCAAAAAAAGTTATCTATTTTTATTTTTAGATCAATTTTATTATTTGTATAAGATAAAAAGAAGGTTAAAGAAAACTACTTTCAAAAAGTAACACGATTTAGAATATTTTATTTTTTACTGTTCATCCCTTCCTTCAATTTGTCCTCAAGTTTCTCCTAATTTTGGTTAAAATTGTATCTACACAATGTAAATTAAGATGTAAAGCTTTTTGTTAATCATACAATTCAAAAATATTGCAAAATTGAAGTTAAATAGATTCTTACAATTTGAACAAAAGATATACAAGTTTTATTAGTCATATTTTGAATTTCCCTCAATCTCTTTTCAGTATCAATGGATAGTATGCAAACACTTGTTAAATATTGATTATTCAGTTTTTAGTCCGTTTGTCCATCTCTGATCTCGATTACAGGGGTAATTTTAAAGCTATCTTCTTAAAATTCGGTTCGATAAAGCATCTATCAAAAAACAAGAAGAAAAATAAAAAAGAAAATAAAGTTCGGAAATGAGCCAAATCGGATGAAAACTACGCCCACTCGCTATACAAAATGATTTTATCAAAACTGTTAAATCGCTTGCACTCTTAAATTTTTAACATAAGCTTTGATCTTAAATCTGCACTGATTTTATTCCTTCCTCCTATACACATTGATTTTCCAAATTCCATGAAAATTTATTTCAATGACTTAAAATTTTGCACATCTAAACTTGAAATTTAACAAAGATAAATAAAAACTCCACTTATTTTCCTTACAAACTGATGTTATCGAAAAAGCAAAAACTTTATAACATGGATGTAGAAAATGTTTGCTTCGGACAATTTAAGCATACAGTGGCTAACAGCTTTTTCGTGCAGATACTGTGTCAAACTTTAAAATGCTATAACTTAGTTAAAATACCGATATTGAATAAATTTACTCGACATTTTTTGCTTTTAACTATAAAGGCTATCTATAGTAATAAAACTCATTTTCTGTTTGTTTGTTTGGCCTTTATACAAATCTAAACGGCTCAACGGATTTTTCTCAAACTTGGTATACATATTAAGTGCATCCCAACTTAAAATGTTACATACTTAGTTTTTGCCAGACCCCCTCTGTAGTTTTTCAACTAACGGTAATTTTGTTATTATAAAACTTTTTAGTATCGGAGTTTTTTGTGTATTTAGTTTTAAAATTTTGTTGTTATTTTGACATCAAAAACACTCTCATATCTTCAAAATTGAAGAAATTTTCAGTACAACGACTTTTTCATAAAACATCGTTACCTAAGAATGAGAAAAAAACGACATGAAAATCAAAGTTTGGTCTTTCGATGCAAATATCTCCGCTGTCCGCTGTCCATTAATATTTCATTCAAATTTTTTTTATTCAAAAGTTCAATAAAATCACTTACAAAAATAGGTTGAACTGTACCGTTAAATCAGTGTATACATGTTTTATGATTGTGCCAAAAAAGGTCCAAAATATTGACTTCTTACTCAAAAATTGTTGATGTAAAAATTAAATCAATTAAAAATTGCACATCCGCGAACAAACATTGGCCGCCATCTTGTACGTTCAGGCGGTGTAAACAGCAATTTGTGCATTTGGCCGAACATCAATAAATGCAGGGTTGATAACTCCTTATTTTTATATTAGTATTAAAATGTATACTCCGTTTCTCAACAACAAATGGTTTGCCATAACAATATATTACTCGTATTAATATATAAAAGACTTGTGTTTAACTTAATTACCCATTAAAGTTTTTCGACGAACAAAAATCAAATTTTTTGACATTTTTCGTATGTCAATAAATTTTGTAAATTTTAAGTCAATTAAATAAAAATTATTGTAGTTAAGAAAAGACAATGAAAACTATACATGTGAAAACTTTAAACGCGTTTTTCTCAAAAAATGCTGTTTGAAACCGATGGACAGCATTACTCGAAAACTAGCCACGGATCGCTACCAAATTGTATGCACTTGTACAGCAAATGCAATTGGTACTTTTTATCGTTGGATTTTTATTTTAGAGAAATAATTTTTATTTTATAACTTTTAAGAATTGCTTTTAGTCATAAATCGAATTTTCAATTACCATTTTAGTTAACATCCACTTTTTTCTAAAATCTTCGATTAAAAACTCAAAAAGTTTCAGCAGAACCTAAAATTTTTTTTTATTTTAGTTGAACAAGCTCTATTGCGGATTCTTGCTATATTAAACAATATTTGCTATCCCCAAATTCAAAAATTTTCATTAAAAGTTATATAGTTACTATTTAAAAAATGACCTCAAATAAGTAGTCGCTTTAAAATGAAACTTTAAATGTAGGGTTTTTTCGCTTAAAAAACTTTAATTGGCCCTATTTTTTATGTGGCTTATCATGTTTTTGCAATAAGCCCTTCAAATATATTGTAGCGAAAATTAACAGAACACTTTAAA
This sequence comes from Dichetophora obliterata, assembly GCA_963920525.1. NCBI lineage: Eukaryota > Metazoa > Arthropoda > Insecta > Diptera > Sciomyzidae > Dichetophora > Dichetophora obliterata. Next base: position 94,988,722 of record OY986435.1, on the reverse strand, counting down.
ACCCATAAAACATAAATTACTACATATTTTGGTACTTTTCATAATTTATTCTCTTAAACACAGCGCAACACCGGATTCGCCCAAAAAGATCGAAGCTTGTTCGATCAGAGCGAACGAATGAATCTTCGTTCGTTCGCCCTAATTTACTGTTTACACCGGGCAAACATTGTTCGCGATAAATTTATAGCGAACACTCATGAAACAAAGATATAAGAAATGCAAGCATTTAAGAAATATTGCATTACGCTACCTTAATAAAGAAAGGCCCTAACTCATTTTTTGTTACTTTACAGGAGATCGAAAAAACTTAATAAAAATTATAATTTTGGGTGTCCGAATTTTCTTGAAATGAATTTTTTATTTAAGACACTAACTAATTCAATGCTGTAGCAATATTTTTCAAGCAATTTTTTTTGCCAAAATCTGTAAAAAAATTAATTTTGAAAAAAATAAGTTAGGGCCTTTCTATATTAAGGTAGCGATTAATTTAATTCAATTTCTAATATTGTGCACTATAGTACGCGTAAATTATAATTTTAAATTATATTTTATGTAATTAAAACTAGTACTAAAGTTTTAGATGCTTTTGATGAGACAACGATTTTAATTCGGGCCATAAATTGAACTTACAGTTTTTTCAACAAACGAGAAGAACAAGAAAATGAAAACAAAGCACACTAATTTTAAAGTGACAACAATTGTTTATTTTTTACTCTTTTTCGAACGTTTATTGAATTTGCAATATGGAGGTAAGAATTTTGTTGATAATTATATTACGAACATTTTGGTTTAAATAAAATTTTCCTTATAGTAATCTACTTAGTTTTTGCCCCTGGGCTCGTGCACTGCATTGTAACTTAAAAAAAGGTCACATGTACGTATTTTTTAATATTTAGTGTGGCTGTTTTCCAAGTATTTTTATGTATTTGTTCGAGACATTTTTTGCCATTCCCCCATCAGGGCATTTTTGAAATAATTTTTATTGGAAATATTCCATTAGCGAACGGACGTTCCCAAACTTTAAAATTGCCCCCAAATTTTCAAAAACGTTTAAGTATGTTGGCTATGCCGGCGGATTCATAAGATTCCGGCAATTCCAAATCAAACATGATTGGACGATTCTCGATTTATGTTTCGGGTCGTTGTTCTCGTAGAACCGAAATCTCTGTGCAGACCCAAGGTATCGGCACTTGGAAGTAAATTTTCCTTTAGAATGTTCAGACATTGTGTCTTGTGTTATTATAAAAGAGTTGCTTGAAACGTCTCCGTCCTCATCCAATAATATAGATCTAATGATTTTCCGTTACTGAGAACTATATAATGAAAGAAGGAATATATTATTGTTCGCATTTGTTGTTTTGCAATTTAATTTATTCCTCAAAAGTAAACAAAAGTGTAGCCAATACAACATCATTTAAAAAAATGATGCATTTTTTCTGATCTTTTTTCGACTAATAACAGGGGCCCAATTACAGCATCCGTGATCGAGCAAAATTACGAAGGGCTCGACGAGACAAGTGCCTATCAATTTTGTACAATTTTGTGTACGGATGCTGTAATTCGGCCCCAGGTCAACATTTTTTGAGTTCAGGAGCCGAATTACAGCATCCGTGATGGAGCAAAATTGTACAAGATTGATAGGCACTTGTCTCGTCGTACCCTTCGTAATTTTGCTCGATCACGGATGCTGTAATTCGGCCCCAGGTTATAATTTAAAAAATTCTGCACTCTCAGAGGGCAGCATTTTTTGCCTAGAAAAGAAAACGCCATAAAAGTATCCAATTGTTATATAAGCAAATTTTTTTAAAAGCTTTAACGCACATTTGTAAACCCCATAATAAACTTACACAAACCATGAATATGAGAGTGCTCCCCTTGTCCCGTTAGGCGACTTTTGAATTTAAGTAGAAAATTTAAGCTCAGCTTATTTCGTGCACACATTTTTTTACATGTAAACTCTCGAACATGACCCCGTTTGCCGTTGTTTTTTTACTAAGTTTATTTTTAGTCTGAACTTACAACTATAAATGCCAATTCTGATTTTTTTAAATGGGACGTCGTACAACAGTGGAACATTCAAAAAGCAGAAATCGTAAATTTAAGACCCTCTACAGTGTTTTATATCATTCAGCACTTTTTGCACAAAAATCGTGTGGGCGATAAGGGCAGAAATGCTTTTAATAAAATATTTACTGTAGCGGAGCAGCGACTTATTCTGCGTAAAATAAAGGAAAATACGAAGCTATCGGCTTCCAAATTGGCCATGGAGGTTGAGAAAGAAATGGGCAAGAAATGTTGTGTTAAAAGAATTCGTTGTTTCCTACTGGCCAACGTGTTTAATGGTCGAGTAGCACGGAAGAAACATTTTACAAACAAAAAAATAACAGCTTTGCTGCCTGAACTCCGCCAAACAGCATGTTCTCCATCCTTTTACATTCTGGAACGACATAATTTTCTCGGACGAGTCCTAATACTAGGTCTTTTTCCGTACTTGCTTCAAGTAAAGTTCGAGTAAAGTTCAATCTGTGAGAATAACTCAATCATCTGTCAAAATGTGAAAATATGCAAAAAAGAATGGAAACGACTTCAAGCAAGTTTCGAGCAGAACAGTTGCTGTTGACAGCTGATTGACAATAAATTGAAGCAATTGGAAGAAGAAGATTCGTGCTCGAAGAAATTTTTCAAGTAAAGTTCAAGCTAGTTTCGGGTAATTGTAATAGAATAGAGAGTGACATTTAGCTTGTTCTTCTCTCTCGAGCTTGAAAAATGTGTAAAGAAACACTTTCAAGCAACTTCAAGTTACTTGAATGGAGTACGGGAACAGACCTGCTATATTTCTGGGTCCGATGAAATGGAGCCTTTTCTCAGGCGCCTTACGTTAGGCGGCGCATCGGATTAATTTTGACGAATACAGGTAAGGTGGGAAGTGAAAAGGTGACAAGTTACGTCAGGCAGTACGGGTACGATCCAAGAGTCTTGAGAGAGGCGAAAGTTGTCTTTCTTCCGAAGCCCGGAAAAAAGGATTATGCGGAGGCGAAGTCGTTCAGACCGATCAGCCTAACATCTATCCTCTTGAAAATGATGGAAAGAGTGATGGTTGACTGTCTTGAGAGCACTTCGCTGATGCAAAATCCGCTGAGTAGATGCCAACATGCGTATAGAGCAGGTAGGTCTACGCAGAGTGCTCTTAATGAATTGGTAAGTGACTGAAAAGGAGTTATTTTCAGGAGGCATTGCGATGGCCACATTTATGGACATCGAGGGTGTTTTCGACAAAATATGCTTTGGAAGGCTGCAACAAGCCCTGACAGCGCAATGTAAGCCCAATGATAGCAAATTGGGTAGACAATATGCTCAAGCACAGGGCTATCAACATGCAGAATGGTAGTGTCAAGACTAGAGGTAGAATAAGTAGAGGATGTCCCCAGGGCGGGGTGTTATCGCCAACCCTGTGGAACACAACTGTGGACTCACTACTGGATAGACCGGATGAATCGGGCATGCACACGATAGGGTATGCAGATGACATTGGGTTGGTGGTCCGCAATAACTTCATTGACACCATTTCTGACATCATGAAGGGAGCACTCGGAATGGTGGAGGAGTGGTGTCGAGAGCAAGGCCTTAGCGTAAACGCACGCAAATCAGACTCTTTACTAGAAAGAGAATAGGCCTGAGGAGAGAACAACTCAGACTTTTTGGAGCTGAAATCAACATGTCTATGAAGGTCAAATATCTAGGGGTAACCCTCGATAGCAAACTGAACTGGAACGAGCATGTAGAAGATAGGATTCAAAGAGCCAAGAGAGTTCAGTTTCAGTGTAGACGTGTTTGTAGTCTCAAATGGGGGCTAAACCCAGAGGCAAGGAAATGAATGGGTGTGCACTCCGATGGTTAGACCTGTCATCACGTATGCTTCAATGATTTGGTGGACAAAAGTCAGCCAGAAAATCATTAAGAAGAGACTGGACAGAGTCCAACGGCTGGCGTGTGTTGGAGTAACAGGAGCAATAAGCACCACTCCAACAAACGCAATGGAGGTTCTGTTAGGTATGCTGCCATTGGATTTAGAAATAAAGAAAACAGCGGCGCTGTCAGCCCTGAGGATGTTGCGAAACGCTACGTGGCATGGTCATATGCGCATCCTTGATATTGCACAGAGAGATGTCAGGAAGACGCGTATGCCTATGGACGGAAGGCAGAAAGTAAGAATAACAGATGAAACTCCTATAACAGATGGAGCCGTTTGTGAAGAAATCGCTAATAACGATATCAGTATATTCACAGACGGCTCTCTGATGAATAGCAGAGCCGGGGCAGGCGTTTATTTAGAAGAGTTAAGCCTATCCTGTGTACTGAAGTTAAGGAGGTTTGTGTCTGTATACCAGGCGGAAATACTTGGCGTAGTGCATGCGCTGGACCACCTGATAGATGGCCGGATCAATGGCAAGAAAATTGTCATTGCTCTCGACAATCAGTCTGTGATTAGGTGTATGCAACGGACAGACACCACTTTCAGGTTGGCCATAGAATATCTTACAAAACTCAATAGGTGCGCCCAGACAAATGAGCTCATACTTATGTCGGTAAGAGGATACTCTAGCATAGAACATAATGAAAATCGCCATAGGCGACAACATGGTGGCAGGCCTTATTAAACAATGAACGGACTCGGAACACTGTAAAAGGTGGGAAGAAGCTGTTAATTGCAGGCAATCAAAGGCGGTCGTGAAGTGATCTCGTAGTGAGGCAGCAAAAGTTATCCGATACAATCGAAGGGCTTTAAGCTGGCTTACTGCACTGGTTACAGGACACGGTCCTTTTATGTACCATCTCGGGAAGATGACTCTGACCGAGGACGATGCGTGTAGGTTATGCCTAGAGGAGCCGGAAACAGCAGCACACATTTTGTGCCAGTATCCGGCTCTGGAAAGCTTAAGATTGACCACTCTGGGACGTCCATTTGTTAACGAAGCCGAGATTGGTCAACTGACCTATAAGGATATGCTTGAGGCGACAAAGGCTGCTTATACAAGGAGCATGCTCCGAGTGCTCCGAGCAGTAGCATCCTTTGTCCAATAGGGGACGAAAAGGGACCCACTTGTTATATATATACCTCAGGCAGCATTTTCAAAAATTTTAAAAATTTTGCGATGACGATTCATTTTGACGTCTGTTACTTTGAAGTTTCATTGTTTGTCATTTTCCTCTTGGTTCTCTTATGTTTTGGCGCAAATAAATTTTGTTTTGCTTTGGTTGGGTCTTCACTTTGACTCATTTCTAGTTTTTTTCGTTGCTGTTTAATTTAAGTCTGATTAATTTTCCGAAATTTAACAACAGATTTAATTGACTGTTCTTGGACTTCAAAATAAGGCGGTCTTAAAAAAGTCGTCAGTAAGAATACTTGACTGATGCCTAGTGTCAAAATAACGCCATTACTCTGCCTTTTTTAAGGCGAGTGAGAACAGGTTCATGCAATACGTGTGGCGTAAGACGTAATACTTAGTTAAACAACAAACACCTCAAGCCTACAGCAAAACATGGTGACGGTAGCATAATATTTTGAGCCTGAACGGCTGCATTGGGCTTTAGAAAGAACGTTTTTATCGATGGAATTATGGACAAGACACAATGTCTGAACATTCTAAAGGAAAATTTACTTCCAAGTGCCGATACCTTGGGTCTGGACAGAGATTTCGGTTCTACCAGAACAACGACCCGAAACATAAATCGGGAATCGTCCAATCATGTTTGATTAAGAATTGCTGGAATTTTCTGAATCCGCCGGCATAGTCACCATACTTAAACGTTTTTGAAAATTTGGGGGCAATTTTAAAGTTTGGGAACGTCCGTTCGCTAATGGAATATTTCCAATAAAAATTATTTCAAAAATGCCCTGATGGGGGAATGGCAAAAAAATGTCTCGAACAAATACATAAAAATACTTGGAAAACAGCCACACAAAATATTAAAAAATACGTACATATAACCTTTTTTTAAGTTGCAATGCAGTGCACGGGCCCAGTGGCAAAATCTAAGTAGATTACTATATGGAAAATTTTATTTAAATCAAAATGTTCGTAGTTACTCTAGACACATAACTGCATTCTTAGAGATAAATGGGGACGCTCAAATTATTTAGAGAATTTTAAAACAAAACTCAGTTTTATTAATAGTCTGGTATGAAAAAATAGATTTTTAGTCAAAACTGTTGATTGGACATAAATTATTTTTGAGACTTGACTTTTTTGTAAAAAATATAAAAACAACATTTTGGGAAAAATAAATTTCGCGAAAAAAATCTAATGGTTGTTTTGACGATAAAAGCAGTAAAGTAATTTTTGCGCTTAGCTGGAAGAATTTTTGCAACTAAATGCCATGTCATATGAAAGGTACCTAGATGTGCAATTTTTAATTGATGTAATTTTTACATCAACATTTTTTGAGTAAAAAGTCAATATTTTGGACCTTTTTTAACATAATCATAAAACATATATACACTGAATTAACGGTACAGTTCAACCTATTTTTGTGAAGTGATTTTATTGAACTTTTGAACAAAAAAAATTTGAATGAAATATATTAATGGACAGCGGAGATATTTGCATCGAAAGACCAAACTTTGATTTTCATGTCGTTTTTTTCTCAGTCTTAGGTAACGATGTTTTATGAAAAAGTCGTTGTACTGAAAATTTCTCCAATTTTGAAGATATGTGAGTGTTTTTGATGTCAAAATAACAAAAAAATTTTAAAATTAAATACCCAAAAATCTCCGATGGTAAAAAGTTTTATAATAACAAAATTACCGTTAGTTGAAAAATTTTCGAGCGGGCGTGGCAAAAACTAAGTATGTAACATTTTAAGTTGGGATGCACTTAATATGTATACCAAGTTTGAGAAAAATCCGTTGAGCCGTTTAGATTTGTATAAAGAAACAAACAAACAGAAAATGAGTTTTATTACTATAGATTAATTGCAGACTCAACTGTTGCGTTTATATTTGCCACTTTTCTGCACTTTTTCTACTTCTGAGGTCAAAATTTTCTAGAAAAGAACACGGTTCTATTTTAGAGAGCCAGAATTTTTTTCGAGAAAAGAACGGAAAAAATGCAGAATTCTCAAAGAGGGCAGAAAAAATGCAGAATTTTTTCCAGAAAAGAAAACGCCATTAATATAAAGATTGCATACTGCACGAAATAAGCTGTGAGCCACTGTAATTTCTTATAAGATTTTAGTTGAATTTAAAGCGGCCGGCATCATAATTAGAAATGGGTAATGCAGCGCTGCGTTGTGTTATTGAGTTGAAGGACTTTACTACAATATTGCGCTGATGCACTAGTTCAAAAGTAACTCAATAGAACAATATTATATAAATATTTTCTTGTATTTTCTTGCATCTGGTTCGTCTTTTTTTTTGTTTATTTGAACGTGCTTAATTTTAAAAGTACAAGGAAATTAGAATCTTTCTTCAAATTTGTAACATGTTTTGCAAACTAAAAAGTGTATGTTTTTGTTTAATTGCTATATCAAGGTTAGGTTAGGCTAGGTTAAGGTGGTCTCACAGCCCACTTAGACAATATTATTGGTCCGTTGTGATTCCACAGAATGGAAGAAGGGAGTCATTAAGTGAAAAATAGCAAATGCACCGTAATGAACTTTTTCTTTAAATCTGAGGAAATTGTTTGCGAATCAATTGCGAAATAATAATTTGTTTGCAAATTTGTTACCACATTAATGTTTATTCGGCGAAATCTCTTACAATGTGTCATGTATTACAAAAATTATTTACAGAAGTTCATAAACAACAATATTGTTCGAATTTGAGATTTGAGATATGCAACTCTTCTTGAGATATGCAATTTGAGATATGCAACTCTTCTTTTTCCTTTTCATATTCAGTTATATAACAAAATTCAAAAACGATGTTATCAAAATTTTCTTCCGTGTTTCTGTACACTCAGCGGATTGCAACATGCATTTGGTGAGGGCATTTTTGTTTAATGCTCTTAAGAACCAATTATAAAAAATGTAAATTTTATACGATTTAAAATACTCTGTTGGACAGGTGTGGTCATGATCACTGCTTTAAAATTTGAATGCCACCTACCATTGTTTTCTTTTCTCGACAGATTTGGATTCTTTATGAATTGATTGTGAATGGCGCAGAACATTTAAAAATTTTAATTATTTACAAAAAATCGTTGCTAAAATTGTGTACAATTTTTTTTACTTAAATTTCTTAACAACTTACTGACCTTTATTTCATTATCTATGATATACTTGAGTTTCATTTTAATCGGTTAGTTCTTTTGCGAATGGTGAGACTTTATTTAAAAAGTGACGAATTTCACAATTCACAACTATAGTCATAGACAACTATAGTCATAGGCAATATTAAAAAAAAATAATTATAGAAATTTTTTTCGTGGCGATTTCACGAATTTTGACCCATATATAAAAAATTTGCATCAATTTGATGCAAACGACGGATAATTTAATTCAATTATTCGGTTAATTCGGTTAATTAAATTTTTTTATTTGTGTTACTTAAAAAATGTCTTATACATAGTTTAGCCCATTTCGCTACTCTTTCTTATATTTCTAGCCACTTTAAATAAATCTTGTATTTTTACCTTAATTTTATTACAAAGTTCTGAATTAATTTTTATATTATTTGTTATGTTTTAATCTCATGTATAGGAAGATCTACATATTCATGTAAATATTATAAATTTAACTGTTTTTTAATAAATATGTGTAATGTATTCATTTCACACGTTAAAAAATAGTTTTTTTATTTAAATGAAAAAACAAAAAAAATTTCCCCCCCAAGATTCATGCATGCCCCCTCTGTCTTCTTGGTCTGGCTACAGGCCTGTGCGAAATTAGATTTCCTTTGTCGATAGAGGAGGAAAATGCCACCAAAATAGGGTAAGATATTTTTAAAATAGTTTATTTATTGTATCTGTAATAAAAATGTTCCCCTAACAGATTTTTTAGACAATTTGGAATTAAAAGCACCATAGGCGCAATCGATTGTACCCACATTGCAATAATTGCACCATCTTCCAACAATGTCCAGCGTCCACTCAGTTTATATATTAACCTGAAAGGTTTTTATAGCATTAATGTTGAAGCAGTGAGTTGTGTTTTAATTGTATGACTAGGAATCTATGTTGAAATAAATTATATTTCTTAGGTTTGTGATCACCGTCCGCTGTTCACATTATTGAACACGAAATTTCCTGGTGCGACACACGATTCGGGCATATGGGCCACATCTGACATACGCGAGCACCTCATACGATGTTATAGTGACAGGTCAACTATTCAACGAGAATCTTGGCTCATAGGCGATCAAGGCTACCCCCAGGAGCCTTGGCTTCTTACACCAATTGCGAATCCAACCACTCGGCAAGAAATTAAATTCAATAAATTGCACGCAAGCTCCAGGAATTGTATTTAAAGAGCGTTTGGTGTGTTAAAAATGAGATTTAGATGTTTCCTAAAACACCGAGTTCTTCATTATTCATCGTGTGTAATTTTACGCAATATTATGCTTAAGTCGGGTGCGCCTGACATTAATCCTGATGAAGTCGTCGGATCTGATTATGTAGTTCCAGTTGTAAATGCTTCACAGTATACCCGCTAAGGTGAAAACACCAGGAGCAGATACGTATCTTCTATAATAATTAATTAGATTTTTAAAGAAGTTTAGAAGCTGAATAAAAACCATCTATATATATAAAATGGAATGTGTGTTTGTTTATTTGTTTGTTTGTTTGTTTGTTTGTACCTTATAGGAGACCAAACCTCTGGACCGATCTTCCTGAAATTTTCACAGCATTTAACTGGGACTCTGGCATGATTAATAGGGTACTTTTTTAGACCACGCCCACTTTTACGCCCACTTTTTAAAAATTATGTAATTGCTCCCATATAGTTTTTAACAGATTTACTTTAAATTGTATACACATTATACTCCAGGCGAGGTAGAAATAAACATTTCTTACGCCACGTCCCCTTTCACGCCCCTTTTCACGCCAAATTTAAGTTTTAAACTTTTTGTTCTCTGTACAAATTTGTTCCTTTCAACGGATTATTTTTTATTTGGTAGTATATTGCTCTTAATACTGTTAACGTCGCCATATTACTATGAACCACGTCCACTTCACCGCCCCCTTTTTTAATTCAGATACTTACTTATACCACTAACAATGTTTGCTATACAAAATACTTTTTTGTAATATGTATTTACCTAAAGTTTTATATAGTTTTTATCTACAGGTAAGGTAGTCATAAATTTTTTTATTACCAAATCCCCCTTTTTCGCCCCATTTTACTTTAATTATAATTAATCTGCTTTCAATCTATATATATAAAAATTAATGTCTGTCTGTCTGTTTGTTTGTGCTTTATAGGAGGCCAAACCCTTGGACCGATCTTCCTGAAACTTTCACAGCATTTTACTATGACTCTGGAAAGAATAATAGGCTATATGAAGTTTTTATTTGACAAAGCGGCGTGGCACTGCCCATATAACCCAAAAATTTAAATCGCCATATTTTGGGCATTTTTTGACCTACGTTGATGCTATTTGGTACATATGGTATTGGCATAATTAGGAATACGTACCAGGAGAAAAGTGGGTGGGACCACGCCCATTTTTAGGAAAATTAAAAATCGAAATATAGTCTTAACTACTGGACCGATCGTCATTAAATTTTCACAATAGGATATTCTTACGAAGTAATAAATTCTTGACTATATAAAGTTGTGAGTGGACGAAGGGGCGTGGCCTCACCCATATAACCCAAAATTTAAAATCGTCATATCTTGGGCATTTTTTGACCAACGGCGGCAGTATTTTTATATATAGTATTGGCATGAATAGAAATACGTACCAAAAGAAAAGTGGGCGGAGCACGCCCCTTTGTTTGCGATATATTGGAGGCTGGACCTGATAACCGATCTTAAATTTTCACAGCGTTCAGCTTTGACTCAGGAATACTTATAACATGATAATATTTTTCGACCATGCACACTTCTGCACCTACTTTTTTACTACGTTTATTAACGGCTTTACCACAAATTTAAAATACATATTAATTAAAATAGTGGGGTAGCCCCATTCTCTTTCTTCCACCACTGTCTTGAAAACAGCTGATTTTATAATACGTGTTAATTAAAATAGAGAGTGGGGTAACCCCATTCTCATTCTCCCACAACGGACTGCGAAACAGCTGATTGTGTAATTGCTACTTTTTGATTGGTCTAAAAATAAAAAGGGGGAGCATGAAGCAAATTACATGCGATTCAGTGCTGAATTCTAATTGGTTTACAACAAAAAAGAGGCGAAGCATTGCAATAATTAAATTAAATAAATACATTTTTGTAAATATATAAATACTTTTAATTTTATTTTATACGAGGGGGGTAGCGAAGCACACCGGGTTCAGCTAGTACCATATAAAAATAAGTTCAATTTGGGGCTCAATGTAAGAAATAATGCTTATCCATTAGAATTTTATAAGATAAAAAACACATAAATTTTACATTTGTAAATTCATGTTTACTTTAAGCATAGCAACGCACGCCGGGTATTGCTGGTAATATTATTTTAATTTTTTTATTTCAGCCACAAGCGCAGTCACACTGCTGGTTAAGCCTTGCAGTGCTAACAGTGTTTCACGGTGTTGATGCTGGTATAACATTTGTTGCTGCATTTCATGCTCTTCGGCATCAACACACCTCCTTCTGAATGATTCTATTAAACATAAGCAAATTATTAATAAAATTATCTCAAATTTAACTTTTCAAAGTTTGCGTAATACGTTTTCCTACCTTCAGCAAGTTTTTTGTGACAGCTTTCTTGCTCTCTCTCTGTGGGAATGTGCCGCAGGTCGATTCACATGCATGTAAAACTTTCAGCAAGTTTTCTGTTTTTCTTTGTCATACTCAATATTGCCAGACTCAATGCTTCTTTATTTTGAAGCTTCAATAATAAAATATGCCAATTTCAACTCAAGAAACTCCATTCTGGCAACACTACTCAAAAAGATTCAGCAAGAAAATTGAAATTAAGTTAATCAAGTCAAAGCGAGTGCAATAAGTTTTTGTTACTCTCTCATTGAGTGTGGAGAGAGATAGAGAACACAAATTTTCAAAACTTCATGTAAAAAAAACTTGCAAAACTTGCTGAAGGGAATCCGGCTTTATCAGTTCGTCAGGTTGAGTCCCACTAGGACTTGGCAGCGAACATTCTAGACTTGGCATCGAACCACCAGGACTTGGCATCGAACCACCAGGACTTGGCATCGAACCACCAGGGCTTAGCATCGAACCACCAGGACTTGGCATCGAACCACCAGGGCTTAGCATCGAACCACCAGGACTTGGCAACGAACCACCAGGACTTAGCATCGAACCACCAGGACTTAGCAACGGATCTTCCACCATCACAGAAATAGGTTGTTGTGCCACCGTCAGGCCAAAACTACCAGAACTGGTTACACCTTCCACTGCTGCCAAATCAAAAGTGCTTAAGACCAGCTCCTCAAAATCGGACAGCGCCTTGGAGCATGGCCCTCCGCCAGTTAATCGCTGGCTCATTTTAGCCGTCGAGCCCGTGCTCATAGCTGGCTTTTCCAAGGTGTTAGATAAAATCAAATTTATTAAAGAAAATCACAGTATCTTTTGGCCAAACAGCTACATGATAAAATAAAACCTTACCTCTTTCCATTTCGATGTTGTTCTAGTTGGCCCTCGTAGGGCATTTAAGCCATCCGCCAACTCATTCAGAGTTCCTGCATTTGCCGCGGCAGTCAAACAGCTGTCAAAATAAATTCACCACGTGTGGTGAAATACAATAGCTTTTTATTTATCAAGGTTGTTGCAGAATATCAATAAAGCTTTCACTTGATAAAATTTTTTACAAATTTTATTGATAAATTTATTTTAAAGAAAACGCAGAATAGGGCTGTAAATGAATTTGTTTTTGAAATAGAGCTTGAAACGATTTTATTTAAGTTAAACTCAAACGTTTGTACAGTTCAAATTAAAACAAAAGGTTTTTTCGAAACAATGTTTTTAAATATACTTTTATAGTAAACCTTTACAGTTTATAAACATTCGTTTAAAAAAAAACTTTAAAACAAAAACTTTAGCATTAAAAACAAATATTTAATAACATAATTTTAAAATATTGTTCTTAAATTTAAAACAATAAAATTAAACCACCATTTTTTAATTTTTTCGAGTTTTCGACGTTAAATTCGTAATTAGCGACCCCTGGAACCCCTCGAATACCATATTTTAACTCCATTCGATGAAGTTAGCGTTTTATTGCGGCTTAAATACTGAAATATTTTATATATAAAAATAAGAAATTAGTTTTTATTTCATCTAATGTTCATTATTTGTAAGACCAACGTAAAAAATATTTTCAGACAATCAAATGTAAAATCGGAGTTTTTCTCAGCTTGGTCTCAATTGTCTGGCAATTATTGCCAAAGATCCTACTTCACATAATTTTTCAATTCAATCTCAGATAGCGACGTATTTTTTGTTATTGCAAAGAAATAAGAGAAAATTCTAAAAAAAAAAATAAATGAGTTTATAGTTAAAAATTTAATACGCTTATTTTCAATTTTGTTTTGTAGAAACGCAAAAGCGTTAAATTTCTATTTTAAAATTTTTTGTTTAATATGAAAGTATGTTGTTATTCTCAGTGTATAAAAAAATATTCCCAAAAAAATTTTGTGTTGTTTTTAAATACATCTTCTTCTCGATAGGTAGCATAAAAAAGCAGTTCAATTTATCGGAAAAAAAAATCAAAGTGCATTTAAATAACAGAACTTGTAGCTACAACCTTTACGAGAATCATTAAGTTTGGGTCAATAGGAAAAATTTAGCGTGACTTTTAAAAAAATGGTGTCATTTTCAAAGCTTTTGATCTTCAAAGCGGGGGAAAATATTAACCAAACCTTATCATAGTTAAGGATGTCGTAATCTTATAATTATGCACTTTCATTTTTTTTGTTTCCGATAAACTGGGACAAAAATATCTTGACACCGGCAGAAAAGGACTACTTTTTTATGCCACCTAGCGAGGAGAAGATGCGTTTAAAAACAAACTAAAAATGTACTTTGAAATTTTTTTTTATATTATTTACGTAAAAAATTTTCAAGTCTCTATGTATTGTAGTATTTTCATTTAATATACTGTAGTATTCGTCGAAAAAGTCATAGCTTCTGAGCCCTTAAAGAACACATTTTCATTATAATTTCTTTGGAAAGGTAAAGCTGTGTTTCCATGTGATATTTCAGTATCTTATCTTATCTTTTTTTTAGTTAGAAAGAAAGAGCATGCGAACCCTATCTTACGAAATTGACTAAAGTGAGTGTGAAATAGGCATATATTTTATATTTTTATAGAATGTGATATCCTCTGTCATTTCATGAGATACTAGAGGATAGAAAAAGTGCAACTTTATGAACTTTTGCTATTAAAGTTTGTCTCTTGCTATAAATATGTGTAGATAAGTACACTAGCACTAGCATTGCTATTTTATGTATACAAATTTTGCGGCATTTATAATAAGACTTTTTAATTTCATGTCCAGAATACCACTCCTTGGGTATCGACAATGTTGCTTGATACATTCAGCTTGGCAATGAACACCGGCGATATGTATCGTTATCAATCTTTTTGGAGCAATGTTGTAACGAACCTCTGGTTGTTACCTTCAGGCTGAGGTATGCTCAGCGGGTTCCAAGGTTCTTGTACAAGAAATGACACTTTGATTTTATTTTAGATTTAAAAGAATAATTTTATTATTTTTTATTCTTTATTATTATTTTACAATTTTTATTTTCACTGTTCCCTGTCTGCCTGTTTTCTCAGCTTCCCGTCGTTGTCCCTCGTTGTGTTTTCGCTGCTGCACTCAACAGGCGGGCCTACGAGCCTCGGACGCTGTTGCGGGATGAATAATTAGAGTGCGCGGGCTTACAAGCCACGGACTTTGCACTCTTTCACTAGAGCACGAGGGCTTACAAGCCGCTAACACTGCTAAAAAAATGGTAGAAGTAGGTGGGCCTACAAGCCTACGAAACTAGTTTGCTGCTTTTCTGTAGGTGGGCCTACAAGCCACCGACTCTGCTGATGCGGATATAAACAGGTGGGCCTACAAGCCACCGACTCTGTTTGCTGATTTTATTCAGGTGGGCCTACAAGCCAACGACGCTGCTGATTTTTTTTAACAGGTGGGCCTACAAGCCAACGACTCTGTTTTACGGGTTTTGTGCAGGTGGACTTACAACCCAACAACTCTGCTGATGCTGGTTTTCCTTAACAGGTGGGCCTACAAGACAACGACTCTGTTTTGCTGATTTTCTAGTTAATTTGCTTCCCGTATCCATTTCTTCACTGTCACTGAGTTTTCTAACTCAGTTCACTGGGTTCACTGCTCACTGAGTTCACTGTGTTTATGATTTTTTTGTTCTGAGTTCACTTGCGTGAGTGTCGCGATTGACTGTCCAGATCTCTGCGCTGGCTGCCTTTTATAGTTTCCCTCTGACTGCTGTTCTTCGCCTTGTTGGGTTTAGCTTGTCAACAACATCCCGTAACTTTGTATCGTTGTTGACCCTTGCCTCCATTTTTGTTCGTCAACAAGCATTTTGCTCGTCAACAACGTACCGCAATGTGTGCATTTTGTTGTTGCCCTTGTTGTTCAGTTCGTCAACAAGTTGTGCCATCTGCTTTGTCATGCTATTGATATTGCGGTATTCCTGTTCTGAATAAAATTAAAAGAGAGAGAGAGAGAGCCTATTATTTCAGTTTATGTTGTGTTTATTGTTTGTTTTTCTTCGTGCGAATATAAGTGTGTGTGTGTGTATATAATAACATAGTAAAAAAACATGCGATCGCTCCTATGAGGAGCAACAAGAGAGCGCTTTTTTGCTGTTTTATTCGATCAAAAAGTGAGCACTTGTGCTCTTGTGCTCCTTTACTGTTTTATAAAATCAATAGGCGAGCAATCAATGAAAAAAAGAACATAAAGTGAGGCATGTGGTTTGTAAGAAACTCGATCATTATTTTCTGTGAAAAATCGACCATTGTAGTCCAGTGGAGAGTGCGCTAGACTAACAACCCAGAGGTCCCTGGTTCGACTCCAGCTTCGGGCATGGTTCTTTTCACTTTTTTTGTTCTTTCCTACATTTAAGAACTACGGAAACTAAAAATCCACAACTTAATTGTGGAATATGTGAAATAAAAGGACAGGAACAAATAAGGGCTGAAAATGCTTGTCGAGGTTAAGGCTTAACACTAGCCTCGGGTAAAAGCAATTGAAAGCATTGTCTTTCACGTCTGTTTCGTCTAATCAATAATTCACGTATGGTTCGAATCAATTCCTCTAGCTAATCTATGCCTTTCCTTTCATGTCAAAGACCAAACCTTGTTTGTATAAGGCGCATGTTGGTTCTTTAATCTTTTAAAATAAATAAAAAACCAAATATTTTAAATGTTCCTCTGCTGATCCATTTGGATCATTTATTGATCGTTCCTTTTGAGCTCCTCTGTGATATTAAAGGGAGCGCTACCCTTCCTAGGACATGCAATGTTAAAAGAGAACACAAAATACACCTAGCTTGGATCAATAAGGAGTACTCCACTGCTCCTCAGGGAGCACTCCCAGATCGCTCATAGGATGATACACTTTTCTACTGGGAAGTAATTAACAAATTTCGTGGTGGCGGTGTTCATCAAACCACCAATCCGGCGCTGTGACGAAACATTTCAACGCCGTTGAAATTGGGCGTCACAATGTTTCCAAAGAATCTCTATCGACTTTTGGCTGTAGTTGTGCATTCTGGAGAGGATAATAGCAGTAATTTCGTAACATATGGCGCAAGGTGTCTCCCTATGAATCAAGGGTGTTTTCAGTTAAGGCTGTATTGTTGATTCAAATATATCTATCTTGGCTCTTGTAATTGTGAAGAAGGGTGAGAAGATCATATCTAGCTTAACTGTCACAATAGCTCAGCGACGACTGGTTCCAAAGAGAGCGAGCAAGATTCACAAATTTTGCAACTTGATTCAAGAATAATACCTTGAAGCGAGACATTGCATTTTTCTTCACCGGATTATTTACACTCGAAGTCCTAAGCTGCTTTCATAAGGAAGAAAGCGGCATCTAGCATGAAAACCAAAATTAGTTTTATTGTTTTTTCTTAATCATCTTTCTTCCATCTTCAAGAAAATAAAGTAAAAATTGCGAATTTTTTGATCAATTGCTTAATACTTTAAACTGAAATGTCATATCTACACAAATTAAAGCTATCATTAAAGCAAAAAACGCAGGATCTACATTAATAGAGACCAAAAAGCAGTATCTATAGGTAGATACTGCATTTTCCCCTTTGTATTTGTAGTTAATGCTTTTTAAAATGTATTTACTTCTTTACTTCTTGAGCCCCAAAAAAAGTCTTTGAAATATTGATTTTTATACATATTTTTTTTTATTAAATATAATTGTGAAAGATATGATGGTTTTAAGAATATATCAATTAAATATCATAAATATATAAATAAAAAACTTTTTAATACATGAAACGTATATTTGATGTAGGTACGAATTTTTTAACTGTTTGTGATTTGTTGAAAAAACAATCAAAAAAGTGGCAACTATCCACAGTTTTTACATTTTTAATAAAATTGGAAAAATTATCAATAATATTATCAGTGCATTTTTGATAAATTAATGTAAGGCGTTTATCTCAGAATATTGAAGTATGTAGATGCAGCACTCTTCCTTATGACGGCAGTACGTATCTTTTTGATAAGTTTAAATTTTGCAGATCAAGCAGAAGCATGAACTTTGTGATCTCTAGATATAATTTCGTTAACTCTAGTAGATTGTTTTTCTTCAGTGTTATAAGATCGTGGAATTCACTACCTAATAGTGTCAAAACCGTTTCGAATAAGCACAACTTTTTTTTTTTTTTTTTTTGATTCGCCCGGAGGTATGAAATCTTCCAAAGATACGTATACCCGTCTTATACGTATGCACGATTTACATTCTAGATCCTGCCCGAATCAGCCGGGACAGACAGAATGTACCTACGTACTAAAACATACCCCTATTGGCAATTAGGATTTTCCACTAAGCACATTAATTGGCTTTTCAGCGGAATTTAAAAATTGAATATATATAAAACGCGTATTTAAATAAATTTGATTCTATATTCTTAATAAATAAGCAACATCGAATTAAATAATAGCAATTATCAATTTAAGGTACCCGAAAAACAATCCTGATTTCAAAACAATCCAAAACACTAAACTCATTTTAACTGGTTTGCGGCCATTGTCCAACCCAAGGACCTACGTGGAAATGAGGTAAATCTCATATCCGCCAAATCAAAATCCCAATTAGTTGGATATGCATTTGGGCCAACGCAGGCTTAAACTTGTGTGGAAAAGAGATATACTCTGGCACACCAATCCAGGTGATAGTGTGAGTTCAGTCTAATTTCAAATCAGGAAACCACGTGAGCACGTAAATCACAATTCGATTTAAAATTTAAATATTGAATAATTAAAAAGTAAGTTTTAAAAACGATTCATATTTGATGGTACTTACTTAATAAAACATAATATCGAGACAAAAAGGAGAAGCAGAACAATCTCAATTACCGATATTACATTGTTATAAAACTGCGTTAGGTATAATAGGATGAAGTTAAATTGATTTAATTATTTAAATGTAATATAATTTTCCGTTTTAAGACTTTAAGCATTTAATCTTCGAATACTTTTCCTAACTTCCTCTTTTCTATTCTTCTCATTCTTACTGCGCTTTTATTTTTCCCTAAATGACATTTGTATTCTTTGGTTTGATAATAATTTTTAATTTTGTAAATTCGAGATATTTCTTAGTATCATAATAATGTAATAGTTTTTAATTTGTTTTTAGGCATTTCTGATGTTGTTATTTCCATTGTCAAAGCGGCATGCAAAAGATTTATTCTTATATTTCAGCAATTTTTGTTAAATAAACTAAACTAAACTAATTTCCATCGTACACAAAAATTTAAAAAAATTAACGTTTATTCAAAGAAAAATCTTCGTGGCAGCACTATTTTGTTTATTAAACACATCCACTAAAGTGAAACACTTAAACAGCTGTTTGTAACTAAATTATTAAATATGAATTATTGAAGGTTTATATAAGGGGTTAGGTATTAAAAGTGGTTTTTTATTTGTTTTTCTGAATGTAGAACATGTCGAGAGTATTGTGTCAAAATTTCAAGTCAATCGGAGCAAAACTAACGAAGATACAGCATTTCAAGCGACCGGCCTTCATACTGGGATGTTCGAGTATAAAAAATTTTAAATCGATTTTCCAAAACATGTAATTTTTAAAGTCGGTGACCAGCCTACAGAAAAAACTACTGAACTGATCGTTTTGAAATTTTGTACACATATTCTACATGTAAATAGCTCTCTAGTTACGTCGAGTTTTTTAAAATGTTTGAATTACTAACAATTTCACAATAATAAATAGGTCGATTTTTTCGTCAAAAATCGTCATTTTGGCTTTAAAATGGTGACAAAAATTTAAAAATTTAAAAAAACTCGACGAGACTGGAGAGATAAAGTAATAAACTACCGAAAGCATTTTGATTTTTTGGTTTCAGATGATCCAATGATGCTGTAGGCTGGTAGTCATCGCACAAAAACTTTTTTCGAGGCGCCTGCGGAAATCTGCAATAAATCCGTTATTTCTCTCTATTTTTGAACAACAATTTTTTAAATATTCTTCAAACGATATACTTTTATTTAATAAGTTTTATGATCTATTAAATTATTACATGAATTAAATTGCGATCTTTAGATCAAGTCAGTTTTTAAGAAGGCAACAACAACTCTGTATAGAGTCAATCACTTAGCTGACTAGACAGTCTGTTCTGGAAATCGCTACATTTTCCTCTTCAGTAGTCTTTGAGTGATTAAGCTGTGATCAACTCACTGTTTAAACCAGTATATGAGTGCGCAGATTTTGGAATTCATTCTTTCGAATTGTATGGCTGCAAATCATATGACACCTCAAAGCAGTAGGCTATTTATAGATCACCGCCATCAACTCTATCAAGGTTGCCATCTGTTCTAGTTGCTTCTTTATTTATTTCAATATTCATTGGTGTTCGATAGTTTGTCGAAATGCACCATAGAAATGAAACGAGTTTTTTTGCTTCGCCGGAAGCTAGTGTTCTGACATAGAAGTCTTCTGAACTGATTCACAGAAGAACTGTTGTTGTTGCCTTCTTAAAAACTTACTTTATCTAGAGCTCGCAATTTAATTCATGTTGTACTTTATATAATAATATGTAAAATAAACCTACAGTTATAATTTTTTATAAAAAATTTCATGAAAAAAGGTATTTTTTAGACGAAACAAACATTACCCTCCCCTTAACCCAAATTGCAAACAAAACACTATTTCAATTATTACTGAGGCAATAAGGCTATTACAGTGTAAGCGTGTCGTATTCAACAAATCGTATTTATAGCATTTGTTATTGTTCAAACTGTGAGCACCTCGTCATGTGACTGTCGTATGCAACCTGTGATGTATGTGATTATGTGGCTGTAGACGGAGCATAAAAATACGAGGTACAAAAGCACGTCCGAGGGCTACTTTTATTTACGCGTGTCTGCGTATTTGCGTTTGTATGCAAAACAACAACAAAACAAAATACGCTTTCGTAAATTGGCGTACAAATAGCAAATCGTACAAATAGCAGACCAGGGGGTCAATTCCCGTTCTGCGTTATCGTCATATGAAAAGTGTTTTCAGCTTTACACGGAATACGCGATTCCCGTTGTGTGTTAAAACTGCAACAGCTGTTTATTTTTAGGCGCAGTGAAATAACTCCCAAATGAAATAGGTCCCAAAAAAAAAATGAAATAACTCCCAAAAAATTTCCATACATTTTTTCAATTTCCCAATTTTTTGAAGTTATTTCATTTATTTTGGGAATTATTTCTTTTTTTGTTTTGGGAGTTATTTCATTATGAAATAATTCCCAAAATTCGGAAATGAAATAACTCCCAACGATAAATTTTTTGGGAGTTATTTCATTTTTGCAATAGTTTGGGACTTATTTCATTTTTTTTGGGAGTTATTTCATTGCTCTAAAATATGATTTTTCGGCATTTGTAGTATAACCGTAACAGTATTATTGTAACGGGTATTATTGCAACACATTATTGACAACGTTTTATTGAGAATTATTCATAAAATTGCAGTTGCTATTTGAGTTGTGAAGAGTGCATATCGAAGAACAAAAAGAAAAAAAATAATTAAAATGGCAAGTGTCCCATATGAAATTGTTAGTGGTAAAAGAAGAAACAGCAAGCTTCAGCTGTACGCTGAACAATTTTTTTTTATACACAAATCTCACTCGAATGGAACCCAATATTACGTAAAAGGCAACAGCCTTTTTAGACCGCATGGTATTTCCAAAAAATTACATTGTTACACATATGGAACCGGATGAGGATGTCTTCGAAGAAATGGAGTTTTTGGAAGAAGAAGAAGAGGATGATGAGGATAAAGTCGTTGAGCCTAATGAGCCAATGTCATCATCCCAGTTGTTATGCGTGGTTTGCTTTGAAGTAGCGCCTAATGTCTTATTGATTCCATGCAGACATTTGAAAATATGCAGTGCGTGCATCTTTAAGTTGCAGGCCCAAAGCCTAGGTCAACAACAAATTAACTGCCCAATTTGCCGTCAAAGAGTGGATGACTCTATGCAAGTTTTTTTTTAAATCCTAATTATTCATACATTTTTATATTTTGAAATAATTTTGAAATATTTTTTTTTGTTTTTCTTACATTTTGAAATAATTTTGAAATCAATTTTTGTTTTTTTTAAGACCTTATAAATATACAAAAATTTACTACATCGATTGGGATTTATTTCACTTTTTTTTTTTGACGTATTTCATGGGGATTTATTTAATTTTTCACGTTGGGAGTTATTTCATAATGAAATAAGTAAGTAATTGGGACTTATTTCATTTTCCGGTTGGGAGTTATTTCATTAATTTTGGGACTTATTTCATTTTGTGATTTAGGAGTTATTTCATTTTTTTTGGGATTTATTTCTTTGGGACTTATTTCATTGGGACTTATTTCATTTGGGAGTTATTTCACTGCGCCTATTTTTAGCTGAAATGAAAACAAAGTTAACGCCGGTTGCAAACGCGCGTTATCGACTTGCTATATTAGTTTCGGCTATTTTATGCAACCGAAAAACTTATTATGGTTATATTTATTTATGCAAAATTCATTATACTTTTTTTTTTTATTGCTTATGTTTAATATATAGTTTTACTTTCTTAATCAAGTTTATAGCTTTGGGAAAGCGATATAAGTCGAAGTGTTCCTCCGAAATTCTGCTGAATGAGTTTTCTTCATCGCGAAGTCTCCTCCTAAAAATCCTTAAGTTTTCTCTACATAAATCAATAAAAAGAATGTTGAAGTCATAATAAAGTCATCATCATGTTCAATAAAGTCATTTTTGAAAATATTTTCTACCATCTAATAAGTTGTTTACATTTATTTTTCATAAAAGCTTTGTTTAATAGACAATTAGCAACTCTCAAATGCTATTCAGCAGCTACTTTTCATTAGGCGAACAAGAATCGCGTTTTTGTGCGCAGTGAAGTGAAAAAGTGAAATCTTTAAATGAAAACTATTGTGAAAAGCTTCTTTTCACTTCACTTTAACGCAAAACGGGAATTGACCCCCAGCTTATTCAAACTGTGAATAGCCTTAATGTAAGTACCATCATTCACATAAATTCAGGGTTCGTATATGCTCACTCATGAAGCTTCATGAATATTAAGGAATTTTTTGCTCAAAAAAAAAACCTACTCATATTCATTTTTGTGAAGAGATGAGCAGATTTTTTTTGTTCATGAACTGAAGAAGAGCAAACCAGTTTGTGAACAAGAACATTTTTACTCTTTCGAATAAACAGTTGCTATTCATCTCTTCTTCAATGTTTCACTTGTCGTTCGTTGGCTCTTCATTTGTTCATGAATTTTCCACGAAGTGGTGAAGGCAACGGATGATACTCTCGTTCGTTTCGTTTAATTTTGTTTTTAAGATACACACAACGAGTGCATGCTGTTTTGTATTGAAGCGAGGCATTGAAATGGCTTGAATGTTTGTGTGTATGTATGTTAAGCAGCGTGGCAACAAGAATGCAATGCAATAAAAGAGCATTGTGGGATTCTATGGAAAGTTTAATAAACAGCCACAGCTTTGTTTTTGACACGCATGCACAGTGGCTCATATGATGGTTGTTAGCAAATTTACTTTTTCTATTTTGGGGGTTACAAATTCCACCTGTAGGGTAAAAAATTTATAATAATATGTTTTTTAAGAGTTTTAAATTATAATTATAGAGTAATAAACAAAGAGCGAAAAACTAGAAAAATCTATTTTAAAAACAATTTAAGATAATGGCGTTTTTGTTTCTCGAGAAAATAGTGCATTTCACTGTGCAGAGAACAAATAAGAAGTTAATCTCTTAAGCAGATTTACTCTTCACTGCACGATCTGTCGCTTAGATTTATTCGCTTGCAGTGTACTCTTACACCAGAGAAGTAGAGTTTATTCGCTTGGTGAGTATATTCATAGAGGGCTTCATTCATTACACATAATATCATTTCTAATTGGAATGTGCGCATGATCAAACGTTCAAAATGAGTGCAGAAAATAAATATTTTGAAGTTTTAAAAGAAATAAACAAGATTAAATGCCAAAAGTGTGAAAAACCTTTAAGTGGAATCAACAAATCCAATTTAAAGCGTCATTATAAGCTTGTACATCAAATAAATATTGAAAGTGAAAATGGAGTAAATTTTGCTGAGCCAGTTTTCAAAAAGCCAAAATCTTCTCTAGTTAGTGTTGATATTGATAAAAATAAATTTTTAAAATGTTGTGTTGGATGTATAAAATATACCATTTCGTATTTTTGACGATGAAAAATTTTTTAAAACTCTAATATCGCCACTTGAAAAAAAATTTGCCACAAATCTTAATTCGCGGAATGTTGTTACTTTGCTGGAATCGTCCAGTGCAAGAGTGCAAGGCATTATATCGAAGAGGATACACAGCAAAATGATATCGCTAAAGATTGATATAGCCATGAGAATGGATAAAAGTATCCTTGGAATCAACATCCAATACATAAATGACTCAAAAATTGTCGTTAACACGTTAGGTAAGAATAATAATAAAAAGTCTTTTTTAAAGGTTTAATAATCTAAAATATATGAAGTTCGAATTTCTATATCGATGGTTCCATATCAATAGCTGCGTTCCTTTCGCCTTAATATAATCGCGATAAAAAATTTTCGCGTAAAAAGGTAGCTGTCAAGGCTGCCTAATAGTGATTGTATCATGCAAACAATTAATTCAAAAAATTAAAAAACATGGATAATATGGATAGCAAAAATAATCCTATTTGTTATAGGATTATTATTTTTGTTTTTGCTTTGCATGTAAAAAAATAATCTGGATTATTTTTTAGCGAATGGAACGCAGCTAATATTCATATTTATTTATAAATTCTTTCGATTCTGTTAGGCATGATACAACTCAATAAAGGGCATAAGGCAGCATACCTTAAAGATGAAATTATTAAATGTCTTAACATCTATAAAATTGATGTCAGCCAAATTTACTCTAGTACGACAGACAATGGCGACAGACAGTTATTACAAGAAATTCAAGAAAAGCAACTATGCGAAGAGTTAATCGATATTGACGATTCATCATATGAAAACGATGATGAGAATATTCAGTCATCCCTTGCATCAGTATTGTCAGTTGTCAGATGCGCCGCATCAGATGTTTTAAAACAATTGGAACCAAAAATAAACTAGTGCAGAAGTCTTGTAAAAAAAGTAAGAACATTTGTTAAAGCAGGGGGACAAAATATACAAATGCCAGTTCTCGATAATGCTACAAGGTGGAATTCTACCTACGAAATGCTAAAATCATTGATAAAAATCAAGGAATTTGTAGATACAGTGTACTTGGACACAAATTACATGGAAATTAGTTGGGACTTTGTCACTGATTTGGTGGTAGCATTTAGTCCATTAGCGAAGTGTACTAAACAGCTTCAAACTCAGCATTATATCATTGGAGACTTTTATAGAGACTGGCTTAGTTGCGAAATTGAATTAGCAGACCATTTTTTGACTTCACAACATGCCTCACTATTGCATGAAGCTATGCAAAATAGGAATAAATTATTGCTCGAAAATGATGCGTTCGTAGCAGCTTTGTACCTAGACCCACTCTTAATTTTGCTAATTCATTAATAATGTCTGAGGAGCAAATAACCAAAGCAGTGGTAAGCTTTTATTAAAATAAAACTCACACGACTCTTCAGATTTTCTTTTTTATTTAGACACACTTGGCTAAAACGTTTGAAATAATTTAACGACTTGAGAACTCATATGATGAAATTAAAAACTCCTCTGATTCTTTAAACAATACGTTGGATGAGAACATAGAAATATCAACCAATCTGAGATCGGAATATGCAAAATTGGCACAGTACATCAACAATATGTCAGTCAATGCAACAGGGGCTGATGCAACTCACCGCACTTTTAAGCAAAAACTGCTTTTGTTAGAAAACCGCAAAATATGTTCGCTCGACATTGACGTTCTTAAATATTGGCACTCAAATGACTTTCACCCTGATATTTTAAAAGTTGTTGACGTAGCACTGGCTGTTCCAGCCACCCAAGTATCTGTTGAAAGAGATTTCAGTGCTTTGTCCGTAATTTTAACAAAATTAAGATCCAAGTTAAGTAGTAGTACAATAAATAATTTGCTACTGACAAAATTAATTTCCAGGAAATTAGTCCAGATAATGTGCAATTAGAATATATTAATAATATTATTGAACAATAAAGTCAATTTTTCTCCTATTTTAACATTTTTAAATTAAAAAAATCTTTTATAACTACATGAACATAAACTAAAATAATTATCAAATTAGAATGTTAATCATAATAACCTCTTAATTAAAAAAAAAATAAAATGGTTTATGTGAATTTTTTTTCTTGTCAAAAAAAAATAACATGAATTAATTTGTTTCATTAAATGTTTTAAGTGTATACATAAATTTTTCCATCGCCTGCTATTTTTGTGAAAAAACATTTTTGTACTTGGTATACATATTTCTAAATTTTTTACCCTACAGGTGGAATTTGTAACCCCCAAAATAGAAAAAGTAAATTTTATTTGCTAACAACCATCATATGAGCCACTGTGCATGCGTATCAAAAACAAAGCTGTGGCTGTTTATTTAACTTTCCATAGAATCCCACAATGCTCTGTTATTGCATTCTTGTTGCCACGTTGCTTAACATACATGCACGCAAACGTTCAAGCCATTTCAATGCCTCACTTCAATACAAAACAACATGCACACGTTGTGTGTACCTAAAAAACAAAATTAAACGAAACGAACGAGAGTATCATCCGTTGCCTTCACCACTTCGTGAAAAATTCATGAACAAATGAAGAGCCAACGAACGACAAGTGAAGCATTGAAGAACAGATGAATAGCAACAGTCTCCTCAAAAGAGTAAAAAATGTTCTTGTTCACAAACTCGTTTGCTCTTCTTCAGTTCATGAACAGAAAAAGTCTGCTCTTCTCTTCACAAAAACGAGCTCCTCACTTTGATTTTTCTTCATATTCTTAAATAAATGAATAGAAGCAGAAATGAGCAGTTCATGAATGAGCAAATGCGAACCCTGCATAAATTCTTGAAAATGTCTTAATATACAGTGATGTGCAAAGAAATAGGGACATCTGTATTTCTACATTTCAAGCTGCATTCATTATATACCCCCCAGGTATAGCATTAATAACCTAGGGTGTTGAGTCTCCTTGATTAGGCGAGTATAAAACATTATGGATGAGGATTACCCCTTCCCCCTCGGAGCTAGAAAGTGAAAACTTTTAAAATATGTGTCATTACATCTTACTCTATATTTTATTTATCTCTTAGCCGATCTCCAAAGTCAATAGCATCCTGAAAAAAACTACATGACCTTCGAACCAATGCTGCAAAAACCGTTTCCTAATCGTACCACACTAAATGATAACTGTTTTATGTGTGGTAATTTAAAATAAAAACGTAGTTGTGTTTGAATTGAGTACTCAAATACTATGGCAAGACAAAAAAACAAGTCAATAGAAAACTTCATCATTAAAAAAAATTATATCATAAAAATATTTAAAAAATTTATTTAATATTCGAAATATTTATTATCAAAGTTAAATTCAAAATTTTTCGGGAATTTAGTTACTCATAACTTTCTTAACTGTGACTTTATGCAAAATGTTTTATAAACAACTTGAATGAAATCTATTTGAGCACATACAGAATGAAAGATGAGCAAATATTATAAATGGGGTCATTTGAGCCATAGTTCGTTCTGCAACATGAAAGAAAT
This sequence comes from Dichetophora obliterata, assembly GCA_963920525.1. Taxonomy (NCBI): domain Eukaryota; kingdom Metazoa; phylum Arthropoda; class Insecta; order Diptera; family Sciomyzidae; genus Dichetophora; species Dichetophora obliterata. Next base: position 94,961,156 of record OY986435.1, on the reverse strand, counting down.
CCCTTTGCCTAAAATGTCTTTCAGTCACATGTGGGCAATTCCCAGTTACGGGCAAATAGCTTTGCAAATTAATGCCCAAATATCTACCAAATATTTGCCATCAACTGTGAGCACACTTTTTAGAACACTGTTGCAAACTCACAACTGTTTTGGAGGAAAAAAAAAAAACACGAACACTATTTGTGGTGTTTTTCATTATTATTTATCAAAGTGTATTATATATCAAAGTGAGTTTCATTTCAGAGTCTGTTCATTTTGTTTTATTAGCGGCGTTTGGTTAAAATGTGACAGCTGATTGATTGGCAAATAAGTGTTGCCCATGCTCGACTGTATGCAATACGATTTTAGTGTTGCAAATTTGACACAGTCGGGCAAATGCCAATCTGTACATTTTGTTGTTGTGTTGAAAATATTTGCAATCATATTTTGCAAATGCCACGATGCCACGCTATTTGCCCGTAATCGGGAATAGCCCTAATAACACGTCGCGAGCAAAAACAATTAGAAAATACTTCCGTCTAGACTCTAAAGTACTCAGGCCAAGAAGAGCACATCTTGATTTATAATTTGGCATAAAGTCCCAATGTAGTTTTCTTATAACAAACCGTGTTAAACGTTTCTGAATTTTTTCAAGTCTTCCACTGTGTTTTTCATAAAATGGGTCCCAAACAACATATCCGTACTCTAAAGTGGATCTTATAAGAGATATAGCATTAGCCTTGTTGATAATAGAATCATAATGGCTAATAAAAGTAATCTTTTTATCAAGTAACACTCCTAAGTCTAATTTAGATTCAACCCTTACGAGATCGTTGTGTGTTTACATTTAGTACATTTAAATGTAGTTTATTGACTGAACACCATTTGTGAACGTTATCCAAATCAGATTGCAAAAGTAGATGATCTGTATTAGAGTGGACAACTTTAAAAAGCTTTACATCATCAGCATACATGAGGCATTTTGAATGATTTAAGAAGTTGGGAAGATCATTAATAAATAAAACAAACAAGAGCGGTCCAAGGTGACTTCCTTGGGGTACGCCGGAAAAATTTGATACGGATTTTGAAAACTTATTTCCTATTCGAAAAGATTGGGATCGATCTAAGAGATAGTCTTCCAGCCATGATAACAAAGATGGGTGATTAAATATGAAGTAAAATGTAATGACACTTATTTACCAGTTTTTTCTCTCTAGCTCCAAAAGGGGGTGACCATCATCCTTGCATTTTTTACACAAATTTCCATGGGGAATCTCCAACCGATTGAATTAATTCTATATCTTGGGCACCTTGTATATACTTCATGCAGCTTTATATATGAGAATACAGGCGTCCCTATTTCTTTGCGCATCACTGTATATTCCTGCATAGATTCATAATAAGCTCCATAGCGTGGAAGTATTTTAAGAAAAATAAGGAAAAGGCGCAATGTACATTGTGTCCTAAAATACTTTCCTGCAAAGGTTCATCGACTTCTAGCCTTCGCAACCACCTCAAACGAATCCATAAAAACATCGACAAAAAATATACGATGCCTTCTATTTTTCTCTTAATTTTTCATTAAATTGAAAAATATATTTTATTAAAAATCGGCTAACCGGTTTAAACAGGTTATTTTTTTTAGTTATTCGAAAATCCGGTTTTTAAAAAATTGCCATTTTCGGGTTATTCCGAGAAACCGGTTTTTACATTTTGTCGAATATTTGACAACACTATATGTAGATGCAATGGTACCAAGTGGCGTTAACTATATCTATAAATGTTGACATGTCTACTTTTTCAGCCCTTCCATGGTAGAAGGATAGAGGTAGCTGCAGCGCTGACTGTGCACTCTTTCCATACTGCCATGTCTGTCAAATTCAGCTGTGTGGCGAAGGGAAACAAAAGAAAAGAAAGAAAAAGTTTTGCTTCGTTTTGACATTTCCGGCAGTATGCTCTCATCTGGTGCATCTAACTGAATTCTTCTACCATGCGCCCATCTATCTTTATAAAAATAAATTAACTTACATCTGTTATACAGTATTTATCTGTTATACAGAATACTGTATAACAGGCGCGTACCCAGAAAAAAATGTCGGGGGAAGTTTTTAATTTTTTTTTTGTTTACTTATTCCAATTTTTTTATATTATATAATTTATAATAATAATATAACTAAGGTCCCTTCGCCAAATAAGGCCCAAGCCTTAATAAGGCCCGATTTCTAATACGCACATTTATTGCATTCCCTGCAAAATGATTTTTTGCACGTTTAAACATGTTCATATCTGCATCACGATGCAAAAAAAATTACTTCGATTGCGCATCTGTGAAGCAGGTGACAGTCAAACGAAGTCAGCGGTAGCGTCAACAACGTGGTTGATTTACATGAAACAAAGATATACAGATAGCTTACTCCGTGCGCAAAAAACGAAATCTTCTGCGCACTACGTCACTCGAGCTTGTCAGCTGTAACACGAAGTGCATACATACAAAATAAAATGTGAAAAAGCAAAAAGTAAACACAAGCAGCAAGTAGCACAACTGCAAGCATTTAAGAAATATTGCATTAATTTAATTCAATTTCTAATATTGTGCACTTATAGTACGCGTAAATTATAATTTTCAATTATATTTTATGTAATTAAAATTAGTACTAAAGTTTTAGATGCTTTTGATGAGAACGATTTTATTTCGGGCCATAAAATGAATTTATAATTTTTTCAACAAACGAAACAACAAACGAGAAGAACAAGAAAATGAAAACGAAGCAATCAAAGTGCTGTCAAACACATCAAGTAACGTAGCTATTTTTTTGTGTAGGAGAACAAATGGGAGAAAACAACCCAATTATATATGCATTTCTTTTCAATAATAGTACTGAAAAATAAATTTGCGTAAATTTATTTATAAATATATTTATAATGTAAGTTATTTAATTTCAATAAACCAAGTTTCAATAAGAAAATTTCGATATTTTTTCATCGCTATAAATAAATTATCCCCTTTAAACATATTGTGACTACGTATTTATTTAGCCACTTTGACAAGCTCGAACTACGTCACAACAAAGATGGCGGACATGCGCAATACTTTATCTGTAGTTCTTTGTATCATGGTTGATTTACATCAACAATATTACATTGTGCTCGCAGTAAAAGTCCGTTATTCTACGAATTAACTATTGCCTATGTACAGCTTTGAATTAAAAATCAAGAGAGGTATTTTAACGAAAACAAAAAGGTTAATTGATCAAATCTTACTGTGGTGTATTCCGAGAAAAACTTGATTAATGAAATGATATTGAGAGCGCCTAAAAAGGCCCAACAAATTTTTCTTTCCGGCTTTCTTTTTCCGATCTCCACACCTAAATCTACCAGGCTGAAAAAACTACCAGAAAGAAAGCACTCCACTATAAAGGCCAGCAAATTATTAAAATTCTCTTTAAAAACCCAGAGTAACTTTATTTTTAATTTTAATTTTCAAAATAAGCTTTTGGCAATAAAAGTATTTTTTCGAAAAAGTTTTTATAAAAAAAAGCTATGAATATCATTTATGTTTAGTATTAATGTAAACAAACACTTGTAATAACAATATGTGTTCTTATTTTATAATTTTCTGATTGTTTTGTTATGTTTCTTAAACCATTATAGATTGGGCCTTATTTAGACATGGTGGTCCTAATATGGCAAAAATCAGACCTTTTTATAGCCTTCTGAGCTGGATATATTTTTACTTTTTCATGCTTTATTTTTATGTTTTTGAAAAAAGACACTTCCACATCCCTGTGAACATTTAGAAGAGCTAGCCCATTGAGGCTTTCTTTTGCAGTTTTCTTTCTAATGCATGTTTTGAGTCTTCGAAGTGACGAAAACGAGAGTTCGCTTGAAACTGGAAACGTTGCACCAATCTTCAGGAATCGGCTTATTGATGGATATATAGCGTATGCATGATTTTTTCTAGGGGGGCAGGAAAAAGGCATAAAGGAATATAGAATGAACATAAACAAAATGTAACCTTTATAATGCCATTTACTACGATTTTTTTACTAATTTCGTAAACATAATACGTACACTACACCTGTTGACACACGCTTGTACACATAAGAAAATCTAATATATTTTAAAGAAAAATTTACAACTGAAATCGTTCAGACTGGTTTGTCGAACAATTACCGAATATAAGGAAATGTGTGATGGCAAGGTGGCCGTTGCCTACTGCAAGAGTACGGAGTACGTGGCCCATAAGCTAAAGAACCGTGGTTCAAAACCCAACTGAACAGAAAGTTTTTTCGCAACTAGGTATTAGGATGACTCGTAAATGTATTCGTACAATATACATTTGTTTTTGTGCGAATACGAATAAAATATTCGAAATGTGTACCAAACTACGTCCATTCTACGAATTCTATTCGTGGCTGAAAATTACGAATAAAATTCGTAGAAATATTTTTTTAATTTAAGAATACGTATTGAAAAGTGTTTGTGAAACAAGGGTAAATAAAATGGTATCGTTATTATTAAGCCGTGTTCATATTACGAGTTTTTGTCACGATTGAGATACTGCTACCAATTTTTTTCCGCAAACGCGGCTGAAAAATACTGAATATTAAATAAATAAATGTATTTAAATATATACAAAATTCAGTATTTTTCTGCGAAAAAAAACGTGAGAGCGGTGTCGCAATCGCGACAAAAACGGGTACAACATACTATTTAAAAATGAATGGCTTAGCTCAGCTCTCTTCAAAATATATTAAATACTTAATGAACATATCGTTATATGAAATCGAAAAAGCCATAGGTTACAAAAAATTACTAAATATACTTTTTTTTATTATGATGCACTTTATCAACATACATGCTTCCCAAAATTTTACACTTCTGCAACTAAAAACGACGTTTTTATTAACAAAGTTCTCAAAGCCCTAAGTTTAAACGGAACTTACAATTTAGAAAGTTTTTTTCATCTCTCTTAACATTTTTTTATTTAAACTTACGGCTTATTTGATTTAATAAGAAGATATATAAAAATTTTTCACTGCCTAGGGGGGAACTTTACTTTTTTTCCCTGCGGACGCCCATGAACGTATGGATATATAAACGTTACAAGTCGATTTGTCTGATTCAATCAGTGCCTCCAAATATGGGATACAAAATCAATATATACACTGAAAAAATTATCACGTTTTTCAATTCAACACAATGCCTTTCAATATGTCGCTAATTTCACATTGAAGTGCAATATCAGTTGCACTGACGTTCCATTACCTTTCCAAAGATATGAAATGAAAGTGTGTTCTTTAAGGGTTCAGAAGTTATGGCGTAAAAACTTCTTCAACGAATTCAACTAGCGTCGATATTTATTGGGTAAAGACAAAGAGGCTTACAAATTTCTTTACGTAAATATAAAAAAAATTGTCAAAGTACATTTTTAGTTTGTTTTTAAACGCATCTTCTCCGCGCTAGGTGGCATAAAAAGAAGTTCTTTTCAGCCGGTGTAAAGATATTTTGGTCCTAATCTATCGGAAACCAAAAAAAAATCAATGCGCATATTAATAAGATAACTACAACCTTAACTACTAGTATCAGGTTTGGTTACAATTTCCCGCCGCTACAGGGATCAAAAGCGTTGAAAATATCAGCATTTATTAAACAGTAGCGATTAATTTTTCCTATTGGGCCAAATAATGATTCTAGTAAAGGTTGTAGCTAAAAGTAATTTGCACTTTGATTTTTTTGATACCGGCTGAAAAGGATTAGTTTTCTTATGCCACCTATCGAGAAAAAGATGCATTTAAAAATAGACAAAAACTTTATTTTAGAATATTTTTTTATATTATTTACTGAGAATAAAAACATACTTTAATATTAAACAAAAAATTTTAAAATAGAAATTTAACGCTTTTGCGTTTCTACTATAAACTCATTTATTTTTTTTTTTATAATTTTCACTTATTATTTCTTTGCAATAACAAAAAATACTTCCTTAGATTGAATTGGATAATTATGTGCAGTAGAATCTTTGAAAAAAATTTAAAGACAGTTGAAACCAAGCTGGGAAAAACCCCGGTTTTACATTTGACTGTGTGAAAATATTTTTAAAATTGGTTTTACAAATAATGAACATAAAATGAAATAAAAACTAATTTCATATTTAAAATATTTAAATATTTGCCGCAATAAAACGCAAAGTTCATCAAATGGCGTTAAAATTAGGCATTCGAGGGGTTCCAGGGGTCGCTGATTACGAAAATGACGTCGAAAACTCGAAAAAATTAAAAAAATTGCATCGAAAAAACAGCGATTAAATTCTATTGTTTTTAATTTAAGAACAATATTTTAAAATATTTGTTTTCAATAATAAAGTTTTTGTTTTAAAGTTTTTTTTAAACAAACGCTTTTAAACTGTAAATGTTTACTATAAAAGTATATTTAAAAACATTATTTTGAAAAAAAAATTTGTTTTAAATTTAACTGTACAAATATTTGAGTTTAATTTAAATGAAATTGTTTCAAGCTCTATTTCAAAAACAAATTCATTTAATACGAACGCAGTTTCATTAAATTTTAATACATATTTCCTTAGTGTATTAAAAAAATTTTCAAGGCTATATATTATGTTATAATAAATGTTTTAAATTGAGTCTCTTTTTATTTTTTTCCCAATGTGCAATGTATCTATAGATCTTTGTCGTGACCATAAACACACAACGGCTGCAATGATGTGCTGAGTGTTTCTCTCCAAGCTCGATAAATTCGCTCTTTTCGGGGGAGGGTAGCCCACTCCCAAAACTCCTTGCGTGCGCTCCTGCTGTATAATGAAAACACTGTATATCACGTAAAGACTCTGAAACCGCTGAATCAATTTTTATGAAATGTTTAGGAAAACGGTATCAAAGTCTTGAGAATGTTCTTGTGAAGTCTGGTGCTGATTGTAAAAAGTGGCGTGGCACCTCAGATATACCCCAAAATTTTCGATATCGAATAGCTTTGGAATAATAGGTCACACAGTATCGGAATTCGGTTCCGTGAAACTTTAGCAAGTTATAAAACGCATACTAAGGATGGCTTTTGAATTGGAAAAGGGGGCGTGGCTCCTTATAAACAACACAAATTTGCTATATCGAATAGCTTTGCAATTATAGAGCGCACAGTCTCGGAATTAGGGACACGAATATCGTTTCGATACTTTTTCTTCCAATACGAGTATTTTTTCGATGCTTTTGGTCTATTCGATATTTGATGGTATCGATTCTTTTGACCTAGTATCGAAACAAAACGTACATCATTATACAAAGAAAATTAAATGGCGCCAAAAAAATCAAATTCATGGACATTTTTCTACGCAATGCAACGTGTAATTTTGAATTTGTTTGTTTTAATCAAATAAAAACAAGTGGAATCTCCACCAATATGGTTAAGCATCTAAAACATCGTCGAGAACAGTAATTTTCCTCCAACTTGCGGAGTTTGTGTTTTTATTACTAAAATTTTTTAATTTTTTTTTAGTTTTCAGCAATATTTCCTGAACAACAAAAGCGAGCAAGAAAGCGTGGAAGATGTTGGACCAGGTGAAGAACAGTATGGGGGGAGGAAGTAACAAACAGCTTTTAATTTGTATTCAAATTTTTTGTTAAGCCTGTCTTACAAATATAACACTTTTCAGAAATATTCAAAAGTAATTTCTTAATCTTAATTTTTAAAGTCATTTGTCCATAAATTATAATGCCGTACAATTATGGAAAACCTTTTTCACACACGATGTAAACTGTATACACGTGAAACTAGAGACAAAGGATAGTAAAACTGCGTTCTCACATTTTCTTTAGAACGTCAGGATTTTTTTTAAAAGGACTATTGAGTTACAAAAATAAATTGTGTAACGAAATTTATTTAAATACTTTAAACCTTCAAAGCATAAAAATATGGGTATCAAATGAAAGAGGACAATCTCTTTTATCAGAAATATGAAGTGGCAATATATCCATATCAAGTATGTAGATTAGTTTAATTGACTGATATTTTATTTGAAAATTTATGAAAATTATTTTCAATTTCTTTGAAGTAAAAAACTTCCATTACTCTTAATACCAAACCAAAAATCCTTTCAAATTTTTTTTTTATAACTCAGATTGTCTTCTACATTTGATACCCATGTATTATGTTTTAAAGGTTTTAAGTATTTAAATAAATTATCTTAAGCAATTCCTTTTTGTAACTCAAAAGTCATTTAAAAAAAAACCTGACGTTCTAGTGAAAAAGTGAGAACGCAGTTTCACTATCCTTTGTCTTAAGTTTCACGTGTATATGGGTTATTTCGTGAAGCAACTAACTTATTTTTGTTTGTATCACAACATATTATTACAGTAATAGTAGCAGTTTCACTATCCTTTGTCTTAAGTTTCACGTGTATATGGGTTATTTCGTGAAGCAACTAACTTATTTTTGTTTGTATCACAACATATTATTACAGTAATAGTAGCATAAAAAATAGCATTAGCTTTTCTTAACATCATCTCAAAAATAAGTATTTTTTTTATTTTATTTTTTTTTATATTTATATAACTTAAATCGTTATTTTTATTTAAAATAATTCAATATGTGATTATAACATTTATCATTGTTTTTTAAGTTTTGTAAGAATGTTTAAATTTTTAAAATTTTGCATATTTTTAGTTTTGGGGATTGTTTTCATTGAATCACCTAAACTCAACATTTCTGAAATGATGCTCTTCTAACAAAAAATTTCATAACGGTCTGTTTCTTTAACGTAATCGCACCATTTTTTGTGTCTATATAAGTGATAGTTTCAAAAAGAAAAAAATCTGGTAGTTTTCGTCCAAATTTCATGTTTGATAGATTATTTTACAAAAAAATAAATGAAAACCGAAATGCATACAATTTTTTTTTAAAACTATCGCCTTAAAGAAAGTAATTGTAAAGGGTGTTTTATTTAGTTGCATTTATTATTTATTGTTTTTTTTTTAAAAGAATTTTAATAGAAAGAAGAAAGATTTTTTCCATATAAATCACATTAAGCAACTTGTGGGCATGAGCGAGGCGCTCTCCTGTTATCGGATTCTTACAATTTTTTGCAGAACATTTTTTAAGAACATTTTGGGGAGAGCTATGATTTATAACTTGGTAAATAAGGATAACGATTAATGATGAACTACGAGACTACATTCTTTATTCTACTATGCAAAAAGCTACGAAAAAGTATTCGATATTCACGGTATCGATACTTTTCTTTCAATATTTTGTGGGCATCGATACTTTTCTTGCGATACCAAAAAATTAGGTATCGATATTTTTTTCTTTCGATATCGTGTCCCTACTCGGAATTCGGTATTCGACCACAATTTACACGTGCCGTTCGTAACATTTTGTGGTCGTCGAACAAGGGGGCATGGTAGTAACACGACGGGTTTCAGCTAGTTAAAAAAATGAAAAATTAGGAAAATATCGAAACAAAAATTAACAATAAAGCAGAAGAACGGTGACATAGGCGTGTGTAAATTTTACACACAAGTACCTATTGGGATAATTTTTTCTGTCGGGCAGCAGCGACACCTAGCGTGTAAAAAATAAGTCGAAAACATAAATTTTGCATACGATTTTTACATTGAGCCAAAATCCTAATTCGATTTGATGAACTTATATTAAAGAAATATCAGCTTGAAGTTGAAAAGTGTATAAAATTTACACAAAGAACCGAATAAGCCTAAGCATATTTGTTAGTATGTAATAGTATATTGTAATTTAAAGTAGTTTGCCAGAATATTTCACTATTGATGAATAAATAAATAATAAAAAGAAGGAAAATGTTCTCATACCCACAACAAAAGATATTAGTAAAAATGCAGTGCTTACTTACAAGGGTAAGTGGAGTATTACCAAAATACATAGATTGGAGAAATGTCTTGCAGATAAATTTTAAAATAAATTTTAGATTTTAGTATAGATTGTAATATGTAGAAAATTTCTGGAAAAACATTTTGAGCAAGTATCTAATTCAAACCAGATTTTTTTGGATAATTGAAAGTATGCCAATCTTAGTGTACCCTAAAAGTGCTTTTAAAAACTTTTTGTTGAAACAATTGAAGATATATGCCGCTTGCATAATTACTGTCTATAGAGCATGGCAGTTGAAATATTCTCGTGATCGGGGTCGTAAGTCAAAACGCGCATCCGTAATTTCATAATAAAACAAAAAATAAGCAACTTGTTTTTCAAGAACTTTAATTCAGAATGTAAAGAATAAATAATAAAAATTGTTATAAAATAAAGCAAAAAAAAAATACACTTTTTTCTCATTCATCACAAACCCCCATACATTGTGTATAAGTCCATAAAAGATTGCTACATCTTCGTCATTGCATTGTCATCATCAAGGGGGTCTTTAGGGATCACAACGCAAAATAAAAAAAAAATAACAAATAAAAAAAAAATTACAATAACCATAACGAAATAGCGCAAATGAGTGCTGGAAAATTTGAAATATTGAATATGCCGTTGATTTTGTTGTTGTTAGTGGGTTGTTAGCGATCAAGTTAGCGTTACTTTTTGTAGACTCATGAGAGCGGACACGGATCCAGTGCCGGACAGCAAACAAAAAGTAGAAATAAAATATGTCTGTGTCGTCTGTTCGAATCAAAATATCAAAATAATAGCGTACAAGTACAAAAAAAAAAAAAAAAAAAAAATTGAAAACAACTACTAGCAGCTACATATATGCGGGATTTTAAATTGATCTTAACGAAGCTTAATTGATTGTGTCTGTGTTGGTGCATATCTCTAAAAACGAGTGGTACTGTATGCGACACTTAAAAGTCATCGTTATATACGCCATATTGAATTCTTGAATGTGTTCTAAGCGCATCTTCAACAAAGCATCATTCAGTGAAGTGACCATTAATTTTTTCTCTTTTTTTTTTTCTAATATTAACTGTCACAGAGTTCAAAATCGACCAAAACTACTAATAATAAAAAATAACAAAAACAATATATTTAAAACGAAAAACTTTATATCGCTTACGTGCGAGCTCTCAACAGAAACGAGCACAACAACATCAACTCAAAAGAAAGTGTCAAATGGAAAGATAAATCGTTTTATAAAAAAATTGCTGTGATAATTATTCTATCCACTTTTGGTATGTAATTGCATTGTTGTCAAAACAGTCGAAATTTTGATAAAAAAATAATCGTTGTAATAATAAATCTCATAAATTAGCATTATTTTGTGAATAACTAAAAACTAGAAGAATTATCGTTATCAGTAAACAGTAAGTACTACAAGTCGTTGGCATTTATAAATCGGCGTTATTTTGAGAGTATAAAAATAACACAGTTTGAAAATAACAGTTATTATCCTATTTTTATTACAGCTTTTAACGAGGGAGGGGGCACATGTAAATTTTTTTTGCTGCCCTTAAGGGATATGAACTGTGTAAACGTCAGAATTTGAAGTGTTTTTTGTTTATTTTATAGAAATACATCAGTTTGATGGATCATATCAAACTTTGTACACATCTTTAGTACAATTATAAGTAGGGGAGGGTCCCCCAAGGTGGACACCAATCTTTTAAGCAATCATAGAATCCAAATAAGATTACATATCTTGAACAATTATACATTTCCTGAAACCTTAACTCATAAGCTAACATTTCATGAAACACAATTTTGATATTATCAATATAACCAATATTTTAATTGATTTTAAAAATAGTACTAACTTTCGACTTTAAAAAAAGGTCTCAAAAAGTGGACACCTTTGAGAAATCCACTCCAAAAGATGGAAAAATAATCCAGAAATTCATGTCTTGATAATTTTATTCAATATTTGATGTTTTTTATTTGAAGCGAATACCAAGCGGTTTCAATTAGAACGATCGGAGTTACACTGAGGACAAGTGTACCAAGAGCTGACTGTCGCTACGGCACTACATTCACTTTGTGCGTGACTGTGAACACTGTGTGAGCTTTCATAAATATAAATTGATATTGTTTGTGCACAAATTTTAATAAAAAAAGCAAATGTCCACCTTAGGGTCAGAACGCAATTTCCGTGGTAAAAACGAACAAAATTATCTACTCGCAATATCATGCAAATCTGTTTAGAATATGTTTGTTAGATGCCTAAGCAGAGTCAAAAGAGTATTTACCTTTTTGGAAACACTGTTTTCGATCATTTAATCCCAGTTATTCGAAGCGTCTTTAAAATTTTCGGAGTAACTTTCTCGTACTGTGCAGTGCAGCAGACAAACAGCCAAGACTTGCCACTTCATGACATAACCAAAAACTGCGTCTTCGCAGCTGTAATACCGACATGAAGTACACACCCTGCAAGAAGACCATTGGTTATTTAACTAAAAAAAACGGTTTTTCGAAACTGAAATTTCGGTTATCTTTTCATAGAAAGTTTCAGTTATGATAGGAAGAGCCTCGAGAAGAAAGTAACCGAAACTCATGTATTCGTGTGATCTGGCATCCCTTTCTCACACGTTGTTTTTTTATCAATTTCCAGTACCATTGAAGTATAGTCTTCTCGCTTTCTCTAGTTAAGGTTTACATAAATACAGGTTATAGGAAGCCAAATTTCACTAGATAGATATAACCGAAAACTCAGTTATATGTAACCGTTAGATATAACGTGAAAATCAGTTTTATCTAACGTACTCCTTAAAAAATAAAAATTATAAAATAAATAAAAAAATAAAAATGAAATTCACCAAATAAAAATGCATGCAATTCCTTGGTGTCTTGAAACAAATGTTTTAAATTTATTATAAAATTGTTGATTGTTGTTGTTATTGTTGTTGCTGCTACTGCTAGCCACTTCTGTGGCGACGACTTTGGGAGTGGAATTAGATGTGGTGAATTTTGAAATGCTCACTGCATTATTGATATTGGCAAGCGTGCAATTTAAAGATTTTTTAATTTTTTTTGTTGCAGAAATTGTTTTTTATTGTTAGCGAAACCTGGAATGGTAAACTACAATGGCGGATATGCAAAAATTGGACATGCTTTTTGATAATGATACCTTCTCGTTCTTTCATATAAAAAAAAACTGGCCATCTCAGCCCTTGGAAGGACTTTGCCCTAGTTTCTATTGATCAATTGTGTTGTGCGTGTTATTAAATGTTTGTATTAATAAATTATATTAGTATTGATGGTATTTGTATCACCTAAATCAGCATCTGTTCTGCTAAATCAGCATCATCATCATCATCAAGATCGGTTAGCGGAGATTGAGTTCCCAACACTTCCTCAAATTCATTTGATGAACAGTCGGATTCAACGTCAGATGCATCACAAAGTACTTTGAGGACTTCTTCCACAACCGCTTCGTTTTCCAAATCATATTTCTTTGCTATGAAAATATATGAATTGACTTAGTAAGATCCCATACTACACATATGTGAAGGCACAAGGGAGTCCAATCCCGGAAGCTGTTCTCGATCCCGGGATTATAGGGATTGAAAATCTCAATCCCGGGATCTCGCGATTAGTTCGGGATTGAAAACTTTTAGATGTAAGTAATTTAAAGCAACAAAATAAAACATATTGTTAATAAACAAAAAAACTTAAATAATATTAATGACTAGCAAAGTTTTATGAAGGAATAATAACGTGTAACAAGAAAAAAACAGCTTTTTAAAAAAATTTTTTTTAGAAACAAGAAGTTTTTATTTTTTTTAATTTATACAGGTACTAGCTGAACCCGGTGTGCTTCGCTACCCCCTCGTTTAAAATAAAATTAAAAGTATTTATATATTTACAAAAATTTATTTATTTAATTTAATTATTGCAATGCTTCGCCTCTTTTTTTGTTGTAAACCAATTAGAATTCAGCGCTGAATCGCATGTAATTTGCTTCATGCTCCCCCTTTTTATTTTTAGACCAATCAAAAAGCAGCAATTACACAATCAGCTGTTTCGCAGTCTGTTGTGGGAGAATGAGAATGGGGTTACCCCACTCTCTATTTTAATTAACACGTATTATAAAATCAGCTGTTTTGAAGACAGTGGTAGAAGAAAGAGAATTGAGCTACCCCACTATTTTAATTAATATGTATTTTAATGATTTTAATGACATGATTTGTGGTATAGCCGTTAATAAACGTAGTAAAAAAGGAGGTGCAGAAGTGTGCATGGTCGAAAAATATTATCATGTAATAAGTATTCCTGAGTCAAAGCTGAACGCTGTGAAAATTTAAGATCGGTTAACAGGTCCAGCCTCCAATATATCGCAAACAAAGGGGCGTGCTCCGCCCACTTTTCTTTTGGTACGTATTTCTATTCATGCTAATACCATATATAGCAAATACTGCCGCCGTTGGTCAAAAAATGCCCAAGATATGACGATTTTAAAATTTGGGTTATATGGGCGAGGCCACGCCCCTTCGTCCACTCACAACTTTATATAGTCAAGAATTTATTATTTCGTAAGAATATCCTATTGTGAAAATTTAATGATGATCGGTCCAGTAGTTAAGACTATATTGCTATTTTTAATTTTCCTAAAAAGGGGCGTGGTCCCACCCACTTTTCTCCTGCTACGTATTCCTAACTATGCCAGTACTATATGTACCGAATAGCATCAACTTAGGTCAAAAAATGCCCAAAATATTGCGATTAAAATTTTTGGGTTATATGGGCAGTGCCACGCCCCTTTGTCAAATAAAAACTTCATATAGCCTTTTATTCTTTCCAGATTCATAGTAAAATGCTGTGAAAGTTTCAGGAAGATCGGTCCAAGGGTTTGGCCTCCTATAAAGCACAAACAAACAAACAAACAGACAGACATTCATTTTTATATATATAGATTGAAAGCAGATTTATTATAATTAAAGTAAAATGGGGCGAAAAAGGGGGATTTGGTAATAAAAAATCTATGGCTTCCTTACCTGTAGATAAAAACTACATAAAACTTTAGGTAAATACATATTACAAAAAAAGTATTTTGCATAGCAAACATTGTTAGTGGTATAAGTAAGTATCTGAATTAAAAAAGGGGCGGTGAAGTGGGCGTGGTTCATAGTAATATGGCGACGTTAACAGTATTAAGAGCAATATACTACTAAATAAAAAATAATCCGTTGGAAGTAACAAATTTGTACAGAGAACAAAAAGTTTAAAACTTAAATTTGGCGTGGAAAGGGGCGTTAAAGGGGGCGTGGCGTAAGAAATGTTTATTTCTACCTCGCCTGGAGTATAATGTGTATACAATTTGAAGTAAATCTGTTAAAAACTATATGGGAGCCATTACATAATTTTAAAAAAGTGGGCGCGGTCGAAAAAGTACCCTATTAATCATGCCAGAGTCCCAGTTAAATGCTGTGAAATTTTCAGGAAGATCGGTCCAGAGGTTTGGTCTCCTATAAGGTACAAACAAACAAATAAACAAACACACATTCCATTTTATTTTATATATATAGATAGCTTAAACCCGGCGCGTTGCTGCCGCGGCCCCGTTGCCAAACGCGAATAAAATGTTATCAGTGAAACGGTATATGTAAATTGTGGTCGAATACTCAATTCCATGGCTGTGCGACCTATAACTCAAAAGCTGTAGAATTTCTCAAATTTTGGTTGCATGGGAGGTGGCACGCCCCCTTGTCCAACGCCATACAAAGTTATCAGTAAAACTGCATGTGTAAATTGAGTTCGAATGCTGAATTCCGAGGCTTTGTTTGCTTTGTTTGATTGACTCAAAAGCTATTCGATATCGCAAATTTGGGTTGTATAAGAGGTGCCACGCCCCTTTGTCCAACTCCCATAAAATTTTATCAGTAAAACGCCACGTGTAAATTGTGGTCGAATTTCGAATTCCAAGGATGTGCGGCCTATCACTCCAAAGCTATTCGATATCGCAAATTTGGGTTGTATGGGAGGTGCCACGCCCCCTTGTCCAACTCTCACAAAATTTTATCTGCGAAGCGGCACGTGTAAATTGTCGAATACCGAATTCCGAGGCTAAGCGGCTTATAACTCCAAAGATATTCGATATCGCAAATTTGGGTTGTATGGGAGGTGCCACGCCCACTGTTAGTAGGAGGTTGAAATATACTTTACGACCTATTCTCATACCTACAAAATATACATACAAAATTTCATGAAAATCGGTCGAGCCGTTTCGGAGGAGTTCGATTACGTACCCCGTGACAGAAGAATTTTATATATTAGATTATATTATATTATATTATATTATATTATATTATATTATATTATATTATATTATATTATATTATATTATATTATATTATATTATATTATATTATATTATATTATATTATATTATATTATATTATATTATATTATATTATATTATATTATATTATATTATATTATATTATATTATATTATATTATATTATATTATATTATATTATATTATATTATATTATATTATATTATATTATATTATATTATATTATATTATATTATATTATATTATATTATATTATATTATATTATATTATATTATATTATATTATATTATATATTATATTATATTATATTATATTATATTATATTATATTATATTATATTATATTATATTATATTATATTATATTATATTATATTATATTATATTATATTATATTATATTATATTATATTATATTATATTATATTATATTATATTATATTATATTATATTATATTATATTATATTATATTATATTATATTATATTATATTATATTATATTATATTATATTATATTATATTATATTATATTATATTATATTATATTATATTATATTATATTATATTATATTATATTATATTATATTATATTATATTATATTATATTATATTATATTATATTATATTATATTATATTATATTATATTATATTATATTATATTATATTATATTATATTATATTATATTATATTATATTATATTATATTATATTATATTATATTATATTATATTATATTATATTATATTATATTATATTATATTATATTATATTATATTATATTATATTATATTATATTATATTATATTATATTATATTATATTATATTATATTATATTATATTATATTATATTATATTATATTATATTATATTATATTATATTATATTATATTATATTATATTATATTATATTATATTATATTATATTATATTATATTATATTATATTATATTATATTATATTATATTATATTATATTATATTATATTATATTATATTATATTATATTATATTATATTATATTATATTATATTATATTATATTATATTATATTATATTATATTATATTATATTATATTATATTATATTATATTATATTATATTATATTATATTATATTATATTATATTATATTATATTATATTATATTATATTATATTATATTATATTATATTATATTATATTATATTATATTATATTATATTATATTATATTATATTATATTATATTATATTATATTATATTATATTATATTATATTATATTATATTATATTATATTATATTATATTATATTATATTATATTATATTATATTATATTATATTATATTATATTATATTATATTATATTATATTATATTATATTATATTATATTATATTATATTATATTATATTATATTATATTATATTATATTATATTATATTATATTATATTATATTATATTATATTATATTATATTATATTATATTATATTATATTATATTATATTATATTATATTATATTATATTATATTATATTATATTATATTATATTATATTATATTATATTATATTATATTATATTATATTATATTATATTATATTATATTATATTATATTATATTATATTATATTATATTATATTATATTATATTATATTATATTATATTATATTATATTATATTATATTATATTATATTATATTATATTATATTATATTATATTATATTATATTATATTATATTATATTATATTATATTATATTATATTATATTATATTATATTATATTATATTATATTATATTATATTATATTATATTATATTATATTATATTATATTATATTATATTATATTATATTATATTATATTATATTATATTATATTATATTATATTATATTATATTATATTATATTATATTATATTATATTATATTATATTATATTATATTATATTATATTATATTATATTATATTATATTATATTATATTATATTATATTATATTATATTATATTATATTATATTATATTATATTATATTATATTATATTATATTATATTATATTATATTATATTATATTATATTATATTATATTATATTATATTATATTATATTATATTATATTATATTATATTATATTATATTATATTATATTATATTATATTATATTATATTATATTATATTATATTATATTATATTATATTAT